>SNQJ01S0001507.1:214085-224578 GCA_010110895.2 Picea sitchensis | reverse complement strand
TTACACTAGCTTAATATCTGTCACTATAAATTACGATTTTATCTTATGGCATACAATTAAATGTTTTTAGTCTCAAGCCAACTTATAAATAACTAAAATATGTCCTCAATAATGGTTATGACAAAATGTGGAAGTTTACAAGCCCATGCCCGTCCTCATTAATTGTTAATTATGTCTTAATATTTTAACTCATATATTTTCGAGAAAATAATTTCACCCCACCCTCACACACTTAAGAAGATAATGGGGGTTTTGGCTCCATGCTACTACTTGTGGAACTCTCCTCCTTCCCCAAAATGTCCAGATGGAAGGCAGATTGACCGCTAGTTGCATAGGTGACTAGTAACCCCAAAGGACCTGATAAGATTTGATCCTCATACTTATATTACTAGTTATCTACATATTAAACTAATTAAATTATCATTATGTTCTTCTAGATTGATGATGATAATGTCCATTCCATGTTGGTTCTAAGGAATAAAGGGGCATTGATTTTTTTAAACATGTATGCATTGTATTACAGATATAAACATCATAATTATTTGAAGAATTGAATCCATA
Source organism: Picea sitchensis (assembly GCA_010110895.2). Classification (NCBI taxonomy): domain Eukaryota; kingdom Viridiplantae; phylum Streptophyta; class Pinopsida; order Pinales; family Pinaceae; genus Picea; species Picea sitchensis. The sequence goes on along the minus strand of SNQJ01S0001507.1, from coordinate 224,017 downwards.
TTTTTTTATTATGTTCCTATAGATTGAAGATGAGCATGGTTCATGTCATATTTTAATTTCTCTTAAAGTGTTTTCACCTAGTTACAAGAGCGCTTCATGGGATGTGAAGGGCTTGTGGTATCCTAGATATTTCTTTATTTTTTGATGAGCATGGTTCATGTCATATTTTGATTTCTCTTAAAGTGTTTTCAGCTAGTTACAAGAGCGCTTCATGGGATGTGAAGGGCTTGTGGTCTCTTAGCTCTTTATTTATTTTTTGCTTCCATTTGGAGATATTAGATTGGGTGAATGTTTTCATTGGGATCAATTCTAGGGGGTGAATTTTTTAATGTGGTAGATGGCACATGTGGTGTGTTTGGAATCTTATACAAGGGAACACTTGTTGAGGAGGATGGAAACTTGGCACATTTGGATAAACCATCCTGGAGAAATATTTTATGCATTTAGATGTTATGTGTTTGTCCCTAAGAGCATGCAACCACCTTACACATAGTTTGAGGAGTGAATCTCGAGTTGAGGAGCCATTGATTGAAGGTTACACTATCCTCAAGGAGGAGTTATTGACATATTAACACATATCTTGCAGGGTACATGACCTCAAGGGTTGGACAAACCCTAGTGTGACATGTGGACACCTTACATTGAATAAAGATCAATTTTGGGGTTTGTTTGTTGACTTAGCATAAGATCTTGTGGAATGGTCCATGTTTTATTGTTGGCCTCCCTCACCTCAGTCTATATAAAGGGAGGAAAGTATATTTGTTAATAATAACTACTTTGTATCTTAGAGATTGATATTTGGTGTGATGATAGCTATTTGGAGAATCTTGAAAGATAATGTATGACTCTTATATTGAGAATTAGTGCTCATGGCATCCTATCTCTAGGGTTCCTCGAATTGTGAGTAGGGATGATTTTAAGGATGAAAATTTATTTTAAAATATAGAAACCTTGACGAATCTTACTTATCCTTCATATGCCAACTATAACAATTTGGCGATATTTTTATAAAAATATTCAAATTTCTAAGGATTTTATATATTTTTTATAAAATTTTGGCGATTTTTAAGGTAAAATAATTTTATCCTATAGAATTTGGGCGAATTATTTTTAAAATAGTGAATCTTGTTTTTGGAAAAACCATGGAAAATTAGCCCATGAGCGAAATTTAGCCCCTAAAATCATCCATGATTGTGAGATGCAAGTTAGTGAATCTCTTTGATAGCTTATGTGATGCAAGTGGTAGATATCAATGTTTGAAATTTGGCATTATATTGCTATTGTGCTAGCAACAACGCCTCCCCATAATTTCTTCTCTTCACTTCTAAAAGCATCGCTCTAAGAGAAGAAATTGGAACCCCCCCTTTACTCTTTTTTCCATTATCAACTTACGAACCTCTTCCTTGAAAAATTGCTTTTCTTTACACTTCAAAAATCTCTTTTGGACACTTAAATTTTGTTTCCTTGTTCACTTGACTTGATCGTTTCTGAAAACTAAGATCTTTTTTCCCTATCAACACATGACATATCGACATGGACTCCACTTTTCTCACCGATACATCGACAAGGAATCCACTTTGCTCGGTGACACAAAGTGTATTGGAAAGACATGTACATCTTGATTTGACACATTGTCACCTCAAAGTCTCTTGGGATTTCTCCAAACCTTAGAGACATTTTGAATTGTTTCTTTTGAAGTCCTTTCACCTTGTTGACAAATCGACACAACATCCTCTTCTTCCACCAATATGTTGGCGGAATATTTACATCTCCCATGAATACAATAGAGCCTCATGATCACTTTATCTGGCCTATACACAAGTAAGTAATTTCACTTCCATATCAGTGAAAGATTGTCATTTTTTGACAATGTGTTGACAAAAGATCCTCTTTTTCTTACCAACACACCAACACTTCAACATTATTTTCTTTTCATCAAAGTCTTGATAAAATATCTTTTTTACACGCTGACGTACTAGTAGCTCAATATTTTTCATGTTCGCCAATACATCAACACAACATTCCTATTTTTTTTCGATACACTACCAAACCCAACCCTTTCCTTCATGCTTAGATTCTCAAGTTGCGGGATCTCCCTGTCTTATTGATAAAACGACCAACCAGTGTATTGACGAGGAAAATCCTTTTCCTTGTCTCCCTATATTTCCTATTTAAAAATCCTGAACCCCTTTTTCTCAACCCTCATAGAAACAAGACTTCCTATCCTAAACTAAACACACGATGATAACCACTCTTTTTAACCCCAATGTTGTCTCGTTAGGGTCTCTTATGGATTTAAAAAATATAAATATAGATAAGGGGGGAAAACATTCACCACCACATTCTTCTATCCCGCTCCCCCCGAATAACGATCATTAATTTAATGATGAAGAGACCATTTATTTCTTCTTGGTGATCTGACCACGATTAATCTCATCTCGGGGATCTACATATCTAATTTTTTTTGTGATAAAGGGATTTTCAAACATTTTCTATATTTATCACATGATGTTATATGAACTAATTGAAAAATCTTTTTGTTGTGAAAAAATGTGTTTTGTGCAAGTTCGATCATGTCTACCTCTAAGAGAAAGGTTGAGAAATATGATTAGACCCCCATTGTTGAGATCTCATCTGGAAGAGAAGAGGAAGAAGATGATAGTGACACCCCAAGAAAATTTTATCATGATACACAATGCATCATTAACAAAGACATAGCTTTCAAGTGGGTAGAGATTTATCACATGTTTGCTAACCAAAATTTTCCCCAGTTTCCAGAGAAATACCCCGACCTCGAGGTATACAGAGCTATCAAAAAATCTAGGATGCATAGGATAGTAGCACATGCAATAGTATTCCCTTTTTCAGTATCCATATATTGGATTATCAAGCATGCACACATAAATAATAGGAAAATAATCAATGCACAAGGAAAATGTGTTGCTTCTTTCCATCCTTCAGTAATCATTGCCTTCTATCAGTTGGTCGAAGGAGATATTACATTGAATGATGAATTAGTGAAGGTATTCCCTCACAATCCCAAGGATATTATGAAAAATTGTTGGGCGCCGAATAAAAATTTCAAGACCAGGGCCACATAAGACTACTCAACCAACTTAATCAGGATTCCATACCAGTATGAAATGTTCATGTTATGCATATTATGTGGAGATATGGATGCTCATAAATTCAAAGTGTCATGGGTGAATATCATTCATTACATTACCACTTCCGAAGCCTCATTCAACTGGGCCGACATTTTATCCTCAACACTAACATAGGAAATTTCAGTTGTAAAGCATATGGCCTGTAGGAAGTATCCTAGTTTTCACATAGCCTCATATCCACTGGAAATGATGTGCTTGGTCCATGAAAATATGGATATGGGTTGGGATTGGAAATTAAGTTACCTTCTCATCCATGTTTATTGAAAAAATTCTCTAGTAACATAAGTATTGTTCCAGTTATCAACAAATTTGTGACAAGATTTTAATTCCTTTTTTTCAACTACTATTCTACACACCCACACTCTATATGTTAGAAAACACCTAGGAAATCATGGGAATATTAGGAGACCGATACATAATTTAATACGACACATATATTATAGTCTATACGCCCACCAAATACCCTCACTTACTTCCTAATGTTTTCATGATAGGTGGTTTTGTAGGAGATAGCCCATCAAACCGTGATACATGGGGTAGGTGCAACTTTGAATAGGGACAAGAAAATTATTTGTCCACCTCTTCCACTCTAGGTTGGTGCCTATTATTTAAAGGATATTAAGGAGGCCCAGAAAGAAGTTGAAACCTTAGCCTCTTTTCACTTAGGTGAGGAAAGGTTCTACAAGTACGACCCCCTGAAAATAATTAGTACACATTTCCAAAATTGTAAATAATATAGGTTGAGCTATGAGTTGGAAACCTAGGAAGAGGAAGATATCCAATGAATATAAAAAACATATGATGAGTTAATTTTCATAAGGATAGGTAGCTCCCAACACAGAGGCAAAATATAGGATGAACAGAGAGCCTTGGCTATGTAGAACGAAAGGAAAAAGAGGATAGAGGATGAGAAAAAATTAAAGCTCAAGGACGAATAGGAACAAAATAAGGACAAAGTAGCAACAATAGTCGAGAATAAGAGGAAGGAATAAGAAGAGAAAAAAAGAGAAGAAGAAGAAACAACAACATAATTAGAATAGAGAAGAAAATAATTAGAAATTGCAACTGAATAAGAAGCACAAGACAAAATGGAAGAGGAAGAGATGAGAAGAAAATGAGAAGAGGCACAAGACCTGGATGTTCAAAAACACAGGGTATTCCAACAGAGGATGAACACCTTTAGTAACCACTCACACAACCAAATCAAATATCAACACACCTATGTTTTTACGTGGTAAAACACCTATGGGGAAACATCCATGATATCAACCAATGTTTCTACTCGAGAAAATTTATTAATTCAAAAGAAAAAATATTACAGAGAGTTTTTCACAATTGATCATCACAAAATGACCCTCCATTCCCTTTGAATAGATATCATGGACTTGTCAGGTGTTAAGCCATCGATCAATGTAGCTGTTAATATCGAGGAGAATATGATCCATCAGATCACTCTATGTTGGGAACATATCGTGACCGTCATATTACAAATGCATACTAATGCATACTAAAGAAACACACTTTAACCTAACAACCCATTAGACCAAGTTTATCTTAACTAACTCCTAAGTGTCCAAATATCCTAACATCCCCCCTTAATAACAACTTGGGATATGATTATCCCCTCTTAATAAAAAATTCTTGAACTCCTAACATAGATCGAAGTTTGGAAAAATACACTTTTGTAAGAGACTTTGTGAAAATGTCTTCAACTCGATCTTCTGTAGGGAAAAAGAGCACTTCAATAACTCGATCATTGATGAGATTTCTTATGAAGTGCATGTGTATCTCAATGTGTTTGTTGCACTGATGTTGAACTGGATATTTGGTGAGCTTGATGGCACTTTGATTGTCGCACCAAAGGGTGATCAAATGTTGCTTCTAGAATCCAAACTCTGAAAGGATCTGTCTAAGCCACAAAGCTTATTGAATTGTATTAATTGTTACTTGGTACTTTGCTTCTACTAAAGAAAAATAAATAGCCTATTGTTTCTTACAATCCCAAGTGATAGGTCCATAACCAAGTCTGAAAACATAACCTACATTAGACTTTCAATAATCAAGGTCCCTGACCGAATACAAATCAATGAAAGCAACCAACAAAGGAGCCCCCCCCCTGAACTGTAATGTATCCCAAATTGAACTGTACCACAGACATACCAAAGTATCCTTTTATTTGTTTTCCAATGGCTTTCATGGAGTGTTTGCATATACCAGGTAACAATACCCAAAAAAAAGGAAATATCATGATGGGCATGAGTCAAATATAGGAGGATCCCAACTATCTGACGGTACAAAGTGGCATCAAATTTGGCAGTAGTACAGGTGGAAGAAATTTTGAATTGAGAATGGAAGGGAGAAGGGGATAGTTTAGAATCATCCTTGTGACAATGATGAATAAGGTTACAATAATACTTATAACGGGAAAGAAAAATTCCTTCCTTGGTTTGCAATACTTGGAGGCCAAGGAAATGATGCAAATAGACTAAGTTTGTCATTTCAAATTTAATTTTAAGGTTGGATTTCACATGGGTTAAAAGTTTAGGGTCACTACCAGTGAGGATAAGGTCATAAACAAAAATAAAAAGGATTATGAGATGGCTTCCTACTTTATTGGTATAGACATTAGGGTCAAAATGACATCTGCAAAATCCAATGTCAAGAAGAAAGTTGTACATTTTGTCATACTAAGCTCTAGGATATTTCTTAATACCATAAAAAGATTTCTTGTGGTGGAAAAATATTGGAACATCAAGAATTTATGGTTCATAACACATCTCCTTGGTTCTGTCGGTCGAGAGGTCAACCTACATCTGGAAACAATCAGTTGGGTGATCGAATATCACACAACACCAGTTGGTCAAGTAGTCAATGTTCCTGTCGGTTGGATATTCTACCAATGATCGATGATAGTCAGGCGATGTATCAACCAACCCAGTAATCTAATACAAGTTGGATTGATATTCGGTCGATTTGAGTCCTATCGAGCTAACTCGACTGAGCAGATTTTGCGGAGTCAACTCTAACAACCGATGGTTACATGTGGACAAGATTTGCCGAATTCTATGGAAATAAGTTAGATATCGAGGCTATAAAAATATGACCCCTTGGTTCATTTTAATCATGGATATTGTGCAATAGATTAGGTAGATGTGAAACATGCACTGTGATGTTCTCATCATAGTGCACTTTGCCTAACTGTTGTAACAATGTCTTTAGACATCACCCATATTTTTGAAATTTATTCATCTTCGATTATCTACAGTGTTGTGTTCTTTGTTTCATGTCATATTCCACCCTATTCCCCAACATAGTATCAGATTCGATGGATTAATACCTCGACCTGTTATCTGCAAACCTTGTTGAGTTAGATATATTGTGTGATTGAATTTGGGCTGCTGGTTTGCTGATTGGAACTCATCGAAACCGACTAGTCTGTCTAAATATCGAAGATGGTTTCGAAGAATGATTATGTTGTTCTAAACATATCAAATTATGCAGTATGGGAACCAGATATGGAAACCCTATTGAAAAGTAAAGGACCATGGTAGTATACGCAGGTGGTGATTCCAGATCCAACGGACGACTAGGAGAAGTTCGATGTTGATGGAAAGAAGGATGAGGCTGTAGGGGTCATCATGACCTACATCTCATGGTAGATTTGATTTCACCTGAGTGGAATCAACTAAACTCATAAATTATGGAAGAAGCTGAAGCCACTGTTCAACCTAGTCGATGAGAGGAACATCATGTACTTGGAGAAAGATTATATCTCTCTCAATCGTCATTCCTTTGAGAAAATGGAGTACTATTTGGCACATGTCAAGGAACTCCAGTTGAAATTGGGTGAATGTGGAAAGAACTATTAGAATAAGGATGTACAACTGATCGAGTCGGTCCTGATGAACTTAAGAACAACATTCGACTTGTTCATATCGAATTTTTGCACCAACTGGAAAGAACACAAGGAATATGGTAAGGATTACACCTTTGAATATTTATGTGGTCCTTTGATTACTGATTAACATAGATTTCTTGAAAAATGTAATCTTGGTGGTAAACACCATGCCTAATTGCTCAAAGGAAAGGGAAAGTTGGATCCCAGGAATAGATTGCAGTCTGATGCCTCCACATAGAAACTTGCATACCATGACCAGGACCCCAAAGACAACCACAACTAAGTCAAAAGAAGAAGACATGTTAGTACTATGGAAAGACTGGAAATGTGGAGAAAAACTGCTATAAGAAACAATATGATTTGGAGGATAAGGTTAAACACCTTGAAGGAGACATTTCCATTATTCCTTGACCCACTGATAATTTCACCTTCCAAGTCAAAAATTCTCAAGCCTTGCTATCTCATTCTGCGTAAAACGAATGGGTAGTCGAGTCTGGGTGCACTTAACACATGGAAAATGATGCCTCTTTGTTCATGAGATTGAATAAAGTTGAGCAGATTAAAAGCTATGCTGCTTATGATTTTTCTCTGGATGTTGCTGGTAAGGGTGATGTTTCTTGTAAACATGGGAATATTGTCGACATCTATCATGTGCCAAATACTGGTGATTTTTTTTTGTCTTTTGCTTAGTTGACACAGATAGAGAAGATTATGGAATTTTGGCTAGATCAGTTCTATGTTTATGACTTGAAGAATGTAACGACCAACACCGTTACGACGATCATTCTAGTGATAAGCGCAATATTTTTTTTTTATTTTTTATTTTTTATTTTTTTTCTTTTACCTTTTTCTTATATCGACATATGATCCTCCTCACAATTCCATATAAATAACATCGCACCCTCAATAACTAATATTTAAATTTGTCAAATGCCATCATGATTGCAATGACAGAATGTAACCAATATCATATTGAAATGACACATTTAAATAATCATAATTAACATCACCCCTGAAATAACAACATACTTAATTATACCAAGATGCCCTCATGATTTAAAATGACAATTACAACCATTATCATATCGAATCACATGTATCAACAACCATAATTAACACCACCTAAAATAACCAATATGCCCTCATGATTGAAAATGACAGTTCCAACCTTTATCGTACGACATATATTAATAACCATAATTAACACTACCTAAAACAACAACATGATTAGATATTCTATAAACCTCATAATTGCAAATGACAAGGAATAGCATTCGTCACTTCATGAACTTACTTAAGCATTAGTATACAAGCTAAACAACATCTCTTGATCCTGAATAATAATATCTCATTGGTATATTACTAACGCAATAATCAGTTTAATTAGAAATGACCCAGATTTTGCCTTCCATAATTTAATGATGCCTAATTAAATAACAATGTATAAAAATATAACGACATCACATCGAATTACAAGATACAACGATAGTGAAGAGGGGAAACACTTGAATTCAGAACTACCATAATTATAGTGCGGATAACAACTAAATTAAAATTGTTTATTTTATAACACGCAAAGGTCAACAGAAGTCGTTGTTTACAACAAGGTAAAAACGCAATACTGTTGGAAGGGCTATGGTAAATTTAAAGTTGGGAATGACAGTGCTGTTAATAGAGTGACCGACTCAGGTAACGGTGAATTAATATGTCAAAAACTAAAATTTACCCTCAGACTTACTATTACCATCACAATAATTAAAAAAAAACTGTATATACACGCATAGTAATGATCGTTAGCGCCAGTCTTAAAATCGCCAAGCACAACAAGGGTAGAGAAAAGAATAGATAGACGATAAGTGGAAAAAGGACTGCGACAAAGGAAGAGTGACAGTTGTCTCGATGCATGACGGACTCAGGTGACATTAAATCAAGAAGTCTCGGACTTTACTGAACGTATGTAAGCAACAGGCAGGTTTTAAATAAGTTTTAAGCCAACTGCCAGTTAACGATACGTAAACTATACAGTCGAAGGGATGCTACGTGCCAGGGGCAAAACACAGGAATGGTCGCACGCAAAACTTCCATCGCTAGAGCTAGACACGTGGGCAGCATGAGCGTAGCGGTTACGAGAGAGTGGAAACGAAGTTTTCAGGCCGTCTTCAGATCGCATTGTTGAGCTTACGGCCTGCCACGAACCAGTAAAACAACGATAGAGCAAACATGAGGAAAAACCACAACGCGCAGAGGATGAAATGCCGGTATCAACCTACAGCAGTAAACATAAAACCTACTGACGACATGCACTCTGGAAGGAGCGAGTTACGGTCATTCGAAGACGAAGTTTTACGCAGGCAAAACTGGAATTCTAAATAGTTCACCCAACAAGAAATGTAAGAGTAGCAGCGATAAAACTCAACGCTTAAGGTAACAGAACATTAAGCGATTAATACCATTCGAATGGACTACAGAGCACCCAATGAGCTCCAACGATCAACGGATCCCTCAATGAAATAAAGAGAAAATCCATGAAATAAAAACGAATCCAGGAGTTCTGATCGAAATCAGCCCGAACGAACCCTCCACTGTTCGCAGTAGAATTTAAAAACAGGAAAAACTAGAATAGTGGGCACGACCGAATCACTCGATCTATAACTCAGCGGTAAAATAAAAGGGGCAAACGCGTTTAAATACGTAATCGAATTCCACCAGATTCAAAAGCAATTCCCACCGGCTTGACACAGGAGAGGGCCGTAAATCCTTCTTGTCCAAGTCGTAAAATAAAAAGAAATAAAAAACCCATCAAGAGGTTCTATCCTTACGCGCAGGGAATCATCCCCTTGCAACGGTGCGAGAGCAAACGGCCCCAA
>SNQJ01S0001507.1:191603-212112 GCA_010110895.2 Picea sitchensis | reverse complement strand
GTAGTAACCCATCATGTCATATAACTTAACGCGTCATAATGAAGGAAAATTTTTATCATCATAAAAATCCAGATCACTTGCGAGCAAGTGTCCTCAAAGAATAAATTTGGTAAGTGCACCAGAGCGGGATGTTACAAAGAAAGGTAAGCCAATTTTTGTTGGTGGGCTTCTTCACTTCATGGAAATTTTCTACAAGTTTCGTGACTTGACTCAACCTGAAATCGAACCAACTACACTTGTTTCTCACATTGATTAGAGAAGTCAAATTTGGCATGAGCGATCCGGGCATCTCAATTTTCAAAATATGTAGGCACTGGAAACTGAGAACATGGTTATTGGTCTACTGAAGATGTTTCCCCCTGAAGGCATCTGTAAGGGGTGTGTTTTTTGAAAGCATCATCAGGATCCATTCGACTTTGGAAAAGTGTGGTGAGCACAAAACATACTTGAATTAGTTGACAAGGATTTATGCTGCATATGTTTACCTTCACTAGTAGGTACAAGGTACATTTGAATTTCATTGATGATTTCTCTTGCTTCACCTGGGTCTTTTTCCTGAAGAACAAGAATCTCGTCTTTGAGAAGTTCAAGGATTTTTAGGCCTTTGTTGAAAAGCAATGTGGTCGACCCATCAAATGATTGAGATCATATAATTGTGTTGAGTATGAAAATCGACCTTTTGAAGAATACCTACTTTGATATGGTATTGAATGGAAGTAGTTGGTCCCTCACACTCCACAACATAATGGTGTTGCATAATGAAAAAAAATGATATTGGTTGAAATGGAGATATGTATTTTGTAGGCTAAATACCTTCCCCATCACTTTTGGGCTAAAGCACTCTACTGTGCAAATTATCTTCTCAATCACATGTCGACTTGAGTTGTTCCTTCCATGAATCTACTCAAATTATGGTATGGGAAGAAACCTTTAGTCGACCACCTATTTGTGTTTGGATGTGTTTCATGGGCTCACATTCTTTATTATTGTATAAATAAGTTGGATTCAAATATCCATGCTTGCATCATGATGGGCTACTATGAAGAGTCAAAATCCTATCAACTATTTGATCCTATCAACTGGAAAATCATTATCATATGTAATGTTTGGTTTGATGAGAAGTCTTATGGAATCAAGTTGTTGAATTCCTCTTCTAGATTACTACAGGATGAACCCTTTGATGTTATATTTGACACTGGTACTCTTGTTCCATACTTTATTCCCTCAACTAGATATTTGAACTTTATCCCTACTCTGACTAGATGATTGATCGATGATTCGACTGGTTCGTTGTGTTTTGTTTCGACCCGTCCTCCGAACAAAGACCCTTCGACTTCTAACTAAACTACTGAAATAAAATATAGTTCATTTGTTTCTTGTCTTTCCCAATGGGATACCAAGACAATTGAAGATTCTAGAAATGATGTTATAGATTCCTCCTACGAACGACAAACTCAAAGTCAAAAGAAACATGACAACATTGTGTTTATGAATCATGTACTTGCAATTTCTGACCTTGTTACCTACTCAGATGCTAAAGGAAAACCTGAATGGGAGAAGGCCATGAAGACAAAAAATGATTCTTTGTTGAAGAATCAAACTTGGGACTTGTTTCCATGACCACAAGGAAAGAACATTGTGAAACATCGATGGGTCTACAGAACCAAATTTACCTTTGAAGGTGTTGTTGAGTGACATAAATAATGTCTAGTTGTGAAGGGATTTTATCAAAAAGAAGGAATCGAATACACTGAAATGTTTTTCCCTGTCACAAAGATGAACTCAGATCGACTATTTCTTTCCCTTGTTGCTTGTTTTGGATGGAAAATCCATTAGATGGATGTGAAGAGTGCCTTTCTTCATGGAGACTTGTCTAAAGAAATTTTCATGGAACAACCACCTAGTTTTGTGATAGATTCAAATTTGGTTTGTTAACTCAAGAAGTCACTTTATGGTTGAAGCAGCCCCCCCAAGCCTGGTATGCTAAGATAGAAAATTTCTTTCTTTGACTTGGTTTCAAATAGTGTGAATCTGGTAAATTCTCCACACCAATGGAGACACTTTGATTGTTGATGTCTATGTAGATTATTTAGTCATTATTGGAAATAATATTGATCTCATAGTTAGATTGAAGAAATAACTTGTTGACTTCTTTGATATAACAAATCTTGGTACTTTGCATTATTTTTTGGGTCTTCAAGTATTACCACTTTGTGATGGGTTGTTCATTTCTCAATATAAATATGCGATGTATCTATTGACACGTTTCAAGATGGATTATTGTAAGCCTTGTGATAATCCCTTTCATTTTGGAGTAAATCCTACCAAAACCTATCAAACACCCCTAGTCAATGCTACACTTTATCGAAAATTGGTCGAAAAAATAATTTATCTTACTCATAGTCGACCCGACATTTCCTTTTCTATTATTGTGGTTTCTTAGTTCAGTAGGACCCTAAATAAATCCACTGGAAAGAAGTAAAATGAAATGTTCTCTATCTAAAGGGTACCACTAATTTTGGTATCAAGTATTGTCAAAGTTCAGATTCTCTAGTCGTCTACACCGACTATAACTAGGTTAGTGATGGTGATGATCACAAGTCCACTTATGGCTATGTGTTTTTATACAACAATGAACCTTTGGTTTGGTCATGCAAGATAAAAGAGGTAGTATCTTTTTTTGGTTGTGGAGCCTGATTATATTCTTGGTTCAAAGGTCTTGTTTCAACCATGTTTGTACCCCATTTCCTGATAAGGGTGTGTGGGGGGTTCCCCCCCCACATATGGATCCAAGGGGTTCTAGGGGGTGACGACACTTTATGGAGTCCCCCCTAGAAGAGGTTCAAGGGAAGTGCCCCCAAAGAGAAATTTTTGAGAAAATTGCTTTGTAAAATATTGTAATTTTGTAGTCAATTTGAACCGTTCATTATAAGGTCAAATATCTAACAATAGAAGTTATTTTAGGGTTTTTTTTGTCTAGAAGGCAACCCTATTTTATGAGGGAATTGTATTGAAACTGTGTATGTGAGTGAATATTGTATTATGAGAGAGGATACTATGAGATAAAGAAGAGGAAGTTACAACAGGTGTGTTGTAGGTTGTATCCCTTCGTTTGCCAGATCATAATAAAGGAAGGACCTGGCAATTTATCTAGTGTACGTAGCTCACAATGGGTGAACCCCATATATATGTGTCTCTATTGTATTGTGTATCTTCTTTGTTTTGTTTCTGCATTTGTTTTATTTATTTCTCTATGATCCTATTTTTCTAAGAACTAGTATTGGAGTGAAAGGTAACTCGTAGGAAAAGAGGGTTCCTGGTTCGAGTGGGAGAAATATCGGAATATGGAAAGTTTAGGGTTGATAAATTTAACAACCAAAACTAATAGTTATGGAAGATGCAGATGGAATATTATTTATATCAGAAGGATCTTTAGCTACCATTGGGAAGAAAACCAAAATACTTGGCGAGTATGAAGGATGAAGAATGGGAGGTTTTTGACAGAAAGGCACTAGGAACGATAGGAATTTTCCTGTTAGTGTCAATGGCTTTCAATATTTCGAAAGAAAAGACAACAAAGGATCTGATGGAGGCATTGGATAAACTATATGAAAAACCCTCGACTTCCAACAAGGTATTTCTAATGAAGCGATTATTTCATATGAAGATGTCAAAAGATGGGTATGTTGTCAATCATTTAATTGAATTCGATACGGTTACTAATCAGCGAAGTTTTGTAGGAGTGAAATTTCGCAAAGAGGTTATGGCTATTCTAATACTATTCTCATTGTTAGAAATCTGGAACAACTTGTTCATGGCTATAAGTAACTATGTCTCCAATTCAAATACTCTGAAATTTGATGATGATGTTGGTGTTATCCTTAGCGAGGAAATGCGATGAAAAATCAAAAGTTAGACATCAGGTAATGCATTGACCATGGAGAACAGGGGAATTAAAAAAGATAGAGGAAATATATTAGGGAACCGCGAGAATTATAGGAAGGGAAGATCCAAATATAGACTAGGAAATATAGAGTGTTGGAATTATGGGAAGAAAATACATCCGAAGAAATACGACAGAGCTCCAAAGAAACAAAGAGATAGACAACGAGAGAAAAATCATGAAGAAAATGTAACAGGTGATGTGTTACCAGATGCTTTGTTTCTTTATTTAGATAATATTACTAAATATTGGGTAGTATATTCAGGGCCTTCATTTCATGCCATACCCCATAGGAAATATTTTGAATATTATGTTCAAGGTGATTTCAGACATGTTTATTTTAGTGCTGATGAGCTGTGTCAAATTGTTGGAATGGGTAAGGTACAAATAAAGAAGAAGAATGGAAACCAATGGTTACTGAAAGAGGTGAGACACATACCATATCCGAGGACAAATCTAATTTCAATAGGGAAGTTGGAAAGTGAAGGGTGTATGTCTATATTTACAGATAAGGTGTGGAAGGTCACCAAAGGATCACTGGTAATGGAAAAGGGAGAGAAGGTAGGTACATTGTATTTATGTAGTGGTAATGCTTCTCTTCTATATATTTAGCTTCTACATGAGTGGATACAACACTGTGGCATCATAGGCCTGGACACATGAGTGAGAAGGGGATGTAGATACTTCACAAAAGGAATTTGTTTCCAGATCTTAAACAAATTGATTTGGATTTCTGTGAGCACCGTGTTTATGGAAAATAAAAGAGAGTCAAATTTCTTAGAGTCAGAAATGAGAAGAAGAGTGAAAAGTTAGAGCTTGTGCATATAGATATATGGGGACCAACTCAAGTATCATATCTTGGTGGATCTCATTATTATGTTGCTTTTATTGATGATGCAACTAGAAAAACTTAGGTTTATTGCATTCGACAAAAAACTAATGTTTTTGACACTTTTAAGAAATGGAAATCTTTGGTTGAGAATGAGACAGGAAAACGGTTAAAGTGTCTTAGATTAGACAATGGAGGTGAATATTGCAGTAATGAGTTTGATGATTACTTCTCATACCATGGGATCCGTAGAGAGAAGACATTGTTAGGAACACCATAAGAAAATGGTGTGTCAAAAAGGATGAACAAGACAATCATGGAACATGGAAGGAGTATGAGATTGAATGTTGGGTTGACCTTACAGTTATGGGTAGATGTTATAGATATTGTTGTTTACTTAATAAACATATGGCATTCAATATATTTAGATGGTGGAATTCCATATGAGACATGGACAAGTAAAAAGGTAAGCTACTCATTTCTGAATAATTTCGGTTGTGAAGCATTTGTCGATATTGATAAAGAAAATAGAACAAAGCTTGAGGAAAAATCCAAGAAGTGTACTTTTATTGGATACAGTGCTAATGCTTTTGGTTATTGTTGGTTGTGGAGGGTGATTATATTCCTAATTTTTATGCAGGTCAAATAAATTGTAGGATACACAATTATTGGCCCCCCTCGGTCTTCAGGGGGACAATTTTTTTGTAATGTAATTCAAATATTGTAATTTCGTAATCAATCTAAACTATTCATTATAAGGTCGTAGATATGACAGTAGAAGTTATGTTAGGGTTTTTTTTCCCTAGAAGGAAACTCTCTTTTCCTACGAGGGAATTGTATTACGACGATATAAGAAGGTGAATATTATATTATGAGATAGGAAACTGTGAGAGAAAGAAGATGAAGTTATAACAAATGTGTTGTAGTTTGTATCCTTCATTTGTTGGATAATAATAAAGGAAGGACCTGACAATTTCTCTGGTGGATGTATCCCACATTGGGTGAACCATGTATATCTATGTCTCTATTGTATTGTGTATGTTTTGTGTTTTATTTCTGCAGTTGTCTTATTTTATTTCTCTATGATCTTGTTTTTCTAACAACTGGTATCACAACCAAAGGTAACTCGCAGGAAAACAGGGTTCCTAGTTCAAGTGGGAGCAATGACGGAAGATAGAAAGTTTAGGGTCGAGAAATTTAAAATCCAAAAATACCAGCTATGGAATATGAAAATGGAAGATTATTTATTTCAAAAGGATCTATTTCTACCATTGGGAAAAATAGAAAAGAAGTCGATGAACATGAAGGACAAAGAATGAGAGGTTCTTGACGAAAAGGCACTAGGAATGATATGGATGTTCTTGGCAGCATATGTGGCTTTCAATATCTTGAAAGAGAAAACACCGAAGGATTTGATGAAGGGACTCGCTAGAGTATATGAAAAACCATTGGCCTCCAACAAGGTATTTCTAATGAAGTGATTATTTAAGATGAAGATGTCATAAGGTGGTTCTGTTGYMGATAGTTTAAATGAATTTAAKACRATTACCAATAAGCTAAGWTCTGTAAAAGTGACCTTTAATGATGAGGTTAGGGCTCTTCTAATCTTGTGCTCATTGTCAAAAAKMTGGAATGGCTTRGTCATGGMTRTAAGTAACTCTATCTCTGGTTCAAACACTATGAAATTTGATGATGTTATTAGTCTTATCCTTAGCGAGGAAATRCAATGGAAAAGCACAKGMGAGACATCAGGTAATGAATTGACCATGGAGAACAAAGGAAGACAAAAAGAAAGAAAGAAAAGTCCATGKWACCRTGGGAATTMTAGGAAGGGGATATCCAAATCTAGACTAGGAAAGATAAAGTRTTGKAATTGTGGGAAGAAAGGACATCTGAAGAAAGAATGMAGAGCTCCAAAGAARCAAAGRGATTGACAAYAGGAGAAMAATCAAGAAGTGAATGTAACAGGTGATGTGTTACAAGAAGATTTTATTATTTCTTTAGATAATACTACTAAGTCTTGGGTAGTATATTTAGGGGCTTCATTTCATKCCACATCCCATAGGAAATATTTTCAAGATTATGTTCAAGGTGATTTTGGACACGTTTATTTGGGTGATGATGAACCATGTCAAATTATTGGAATGGGTAAGGAAAAAATAAAGAAAAAGAAATGAAAACAATGGTTATTGAAAGAGGTGAGACATATACCAGATCTAAGAAGAAATATTATTTCAATAGGGAAGTTGGCAAGTGAAGGATGTCTATCTGTATTTATTGTTAAGGCTTGGAAGGTCACTAAGGATCATTGGTAATGACAAAAGGAGAAAATGTAGGTACATTGTATTCATGTACTGTTAATGTTGACTCTTCAATCTCTTTAGCTTCTACAAGAGTGGATACAACACTATGGCATGGTAGGCTTGGAAACATGATTGAGAAGGGGATGCATATACTTCACAAAATGAATTTTTTGCTAGATATTAAAAAGTTGATTTGGATTTCTTTGATTTTTCAGAGTCAGAAAAGAAAAAAAAGAGTGAAAAGTTGGAGCTTGTACACACATATGTATGGGGACCAATTATGATATCATCTCTTTGTGGCTCTAATTATTATGTTACTTTTATTGATGATGCAGCTAGAAAAACTTGGATTTATCACATTCGACAAAAATATGATGTTTTTGACACTTTTAAGAAGTGGAAAGCTTTGGTTGAGAATGAGATAGGAAAAAGGTTGAAGTGTCTCAGATCAAACAATGGAGGTGAATACCGCAACAAGGAGTTTGATCATTATTGTTCATACTATGGGATTAGTAGAGAGAACATATTTCCAGGAACAACACAAGAAAATGGTGTGTCATAAAGGATGTGTTAGCGATTAAGCTTGACATGTTCTGGTGGATGGTGATTTTGGCCTAGATCTGTGGTTTTGTCTGTCTTCCCCCCCCCCTTTTTTTGGAGACCCATTCATAGATTTCTCCTCTCGACGTATATTTTCCTTTCTTGTTTTCTTTCATCCTTTGGTCGACTGGTTTTCCTTGTTGAAATTTTCCTGAGAGATATCAGCCCCGAGATTGTTTGTTCCCCCTATGGTCGATTACTTCTCTTTTTGCCTCTATTACCGAGTCTTTGTTTTTTCCCAATTCCTAGCCGTGTCGTCCAAGTCTTCATTATTGTAGGCTACAACACTGAGAGTGGTCTTATATGGAATCAAGTGAGTGCGGGAATCGGGATTTCAAATGTTGATATATTATGCATCAAGGATTGCGAAATCTTGATTTGCGAAGGGGAAGATCTAGGCCGTCCGTTTGTTAGAAGTAGAAGGTCGTTGATTTAACTTCGGTGATTTTGGGAATTAGGAGTTCGAGGTTCTTATCAACAAGTGCACCCATAGCCCAAAGCCCCAAAATGAGAAATCCAATTTCATGATTTCGTGAATCTAAGGTTTCTCGTGAGAAACATCTCTTTATCCCGAAACATGAAATCACGAAAGCTCCTAGAAATTGAGCCCACGGTCCTAGCGCCCAGTCACAAAGGAGGTAGGTATGGGAAAAAGGGCTAGCGCTCATCACATAGTCAACATTTTGTATTGTCAAAGGTACAATTGTGGTCGTCCATTTTGAATCGAGTTTGACCGCCGATCTCAGCGACCCTTTCGCGATTTTGGGAATCGTGATATTGAAGCCAAGATGGCATGAAAAATATCGAAATGAGAAACCCTGAAACATCATGTGGGACAAGCATGAAGTCACGCCAAAGGGGTCGAGATCGTTTGTATTAATAGTGGAGGAATGAAACATGGTTTCAAGGTGCCAAGTGTAACTCAACAAGTCAGGAGCACTTCCTAAGAGCATTCATGGAAGTCTGGGCTCGTCTCGATCCCAATAAGGGAAGTTAATGAAGCCGAAGAAGGTGGTTGAAACATCGTTTCAACCATAAATAGGAAGCATGGAAGAACCGATCATGGAGGCGGGCTGTCAGCCCAAGGTCACCCTGCCATGAAATTTTCCTACAAAACCCATACTGTCTTAGATTTGCGTCTGACAAAGGAAAGCCTGTGCAGTCTAACAAAAGGAGAAGAAACACAAATATTTGAATGAAGGGGTCCAATTGCATCTTTGGGATATGCTAGCCGTTCTGAGTATATATACTCATGTTTTATATTTTGTAAGGGTCGATGGTTGAGCAGAGCTCCCGATTTTAAAGCTTTAGTAAAAGCCTCTGGTTCTCTAGTTATATTATGTATTTGGGACTTCTTGTCTAATGAAAGCCAGTTTCCTTTTCATCTCTTTGTAACGACCATATTAGAACACTCGGGCATGGAATATCCAGTCGAGTATGGTTGTGTTTGTGTGATGTATGTTTTATCACAGTGACACCGCTTTCAGTTTTAATTAGTTCCTTGTGTTTCTTTCCTTCCAACACTGAATGACCTGGGCATGGCGGATCCAGTCGAGCGATTACTATTGAAATGTCATGTATGATTGATTTCAGTTCATGATAATTTCATTTAGTTCCCTGTATCTCTAAGCCAAGAAGATCTTGTCTTCCGAGTTCTCTTCTCCTTTGGTTTCCGAAAGACCAGGCGCCCACAGCATACCACTTCGTCTTCTTTCAGTTCTTCCCCCTACTCACCACTATGCAACAAATCACCGATTGAAGTTAGACTAAGACCTCACTTGTCTATGTATGCCAACCCATTTTTCAGAGTTAAAGAAATATAATCTTGAGACCGTGTCCATTAGACCACCCTTAAATTTATTCATTGTGACATACAAACTGATGGGTATTGGGCTTACCTCTTCTGCAATCCAGAGGTTACTTTTGGTGCTAATATTTCTGGTGTTGTTTTCGGGGACGAAATTGAGTATTTTCCCTGGGATTGAACGACAAATATTACTAGTTCTGAAGGTGCATCAAAACTTAGTACATTAAATATTGCAACTGTGCACCTATCAACTCCAATGTGGTGACTCCATTGAGGTTGATCCACCAACGACTCCACTATTTCAGCTGTGTCTTCTAGAAGAAGACACACGAGGTCTAGTCCACAACTGCATTTAGCAACACCTGAAGCTGACCCAGAGAAAATTGTTAGAAAGGGAAAGGCCCTCCGAGAAGGTACTTATACTATTGAACCAAATATTTCTGATAATTTCCACTGTCCTTCTTTAGAAACTCCAATTTCTTCTTCTCATTTCCCTGTTATACCTTTTGTTGGAGTTTCCCGAACTTTAAATTTTGGGAGTGTTCTTGTTGAGTTTTCCCCTCCTGTTTTGGGATTGGAGGGAGAAACCCTTGTCACTCCTCTCTCTCTCCTAAAATTGTACTGTGGTTTATACCCAGCACGTCTGAAGATTTTCCCACCCTGGGATTTACCACTCCTCATCCTATTGTTGCTGCTATAGACAGAGAAACCTCTTTTCCTTCAGGCCCTTTGGCCTTTTATTTGAATCATCTGCTGCTTCCCTTTCCTCCCAAAGGCTCAGTCCTAGTCTCCCCATTTCAAACCCCTTCTCCTCCTAATTATCCTCCACCTCATATCCCTATGGCATGTGCTAATCCCCCTGGAAACAGAATGGATGTCATAGTGGCTACAAGATATACCCCTTTAGTCCTACCTCAGCCAATGAATGCCCTCCTTGCTCGAGATTACCTAAAATATATACCTAATTTCATTAGAGAGGAGGACATAACTGCTGAAGAGCACCTTATTGCCTTCTACAGTTATGAAGACAATCTAAATATTGAAAATGAAGACGTCTGGATGAGAGTCTTTGTCCAGAGCCTTGATGGTGAGGTTAGGAAGTGGTTTGGGGGATTAACCCCTGGATCTATTACTGGTATCAAGGCTCTAGATGATGCCTTCTTGAGACAATGGGGGGATAAAAAGGAATTTAGGTATTATATCACATAGTTTGGGTCACTGAATAGAAAAGAGGGAGAATCTGTTTTTGATTTCTCCAAAAGATTCAACAAGATGTACAATAAGATCCTTGCTGAGATAAAGCCTACGAAAACCTCTACCAAAATCACTTATGCTAGTGCTTTTGACCCCGATTTATGCCTCCTCCTCAGGGAAAGAAGAGCTACGTCCCTGGCTCATATGCAAGATGCAGCCTTGGAAGTAGAATCCAATGTATTGGCAATTGACAGACTTAGGAGCAAAGCCGACAGAGATAGATAAAGAGGAAGATATGACGTTTCAACCTCTTGTTCTTTTGCATCCTACCCTCAAGTAGATGAATTAACCAAGATGGTGAAGTCCCTTTCTGCAGAAATGGAGAAGATGAAATTCGAAGGGAAGCAATGTTATAAGAATGTCCCAAATATTGATAACAGAGGCAGCTTCAGGAGGACGAATAACAATTCTTCTCATATTATGCCAATGGATCAGAGGGACAAAGATAGGATCGATAATAAAATCTAGACTCCCCTTCAAAATAACCTTGTTATTGATGAGGAAAGGGAAGAAGAGGAGATTGACCCTGAAATTCACTGTATTGGAGACACCTCCCCATTTCCCCATTTGACTCAATCCACATAGGAGGAATCCTTCCTGAACAGTCAAATAAATGAGCTAAGAAAGGGAGAAAAGGCCAATACCAGTCCCAACAAATACAACCTCCAGTCCAAGAGGAAAATAGAAGAGTCTGACATCCTTGCTCAGCCTCCCAGAGTAGAGAAGCCTACTAAGCATGCAACGAATACCATTAAGTACAAGAATGCTCAAAATCCATCGCCAATAGCCAAAGACCCTATCCTAGAGGTGAGGGAAATTATGAAACCCCCTTCCTCCTTTAGCTTTAGGCATGAAATTCAGAATATTAGAATCCCTGTCCCTCTGGCAGAGCTAGTCAAGCACGAAGACTTCAAAAGGTCCCTCTCTAAGTTGTTGCGGCCTGAACCACCCTGTCATTCCATAGACTCAGTAAACCTCCAAGGAGAAAATCCTATAGTTATCTTAGATCCTATGGTAGAATAAAAAGATGATTCATCCCCTCCCTTCTACACATCCCTGAACATACATGACAAGGTGCTGCACAATTGTCTGATGGATTCAGGGGCTTCCCGTAATCTCATGCCCAAAATTGTCATGGAATAATTAGGACTGGAAGTCAAAAAGGGTTATCATGATTTGTATTCTTTTGACTCTAGGAGAGTGCAATGTCTTGGGGTCATCAAAGATCTGGTGGTAACCTTGTTGCAGCTGCCCATGAAAAGTGTGGTCATGGATATCATGGTGGCTGATGTTCCTCCTATGTTTGGCATGTTGTTGTCAAGATCTTGGATAAAAATACTTGGGTGAACCTTGCATATGGACCTCACATATGCTACCATTCCAGTCTTTGGAGGGGAGAACAAGAGACTATACAAAGAAGCTCAATTGGCCTACATTATCAGTGATGAAGCCGATCCTACGAATCATCCTATCTTTGCCTTTGATACTGATTTGGGTTCCAGTCTGTTGCAACTCACTGATGCTCCTAAGCCCCCTCTTGAAATAAGAAATCCTATTTATCTCTGTGAATATTTTCCTCCAATTACCTCTGTTTGGAAAATTCTCTTTGATGGAATTTATTCTAAAGAAGTTGCTGGTGTTGGGGTAGTTTTTGTTTCCCCTGCTCAGGAAACCACATCTCTATCGTACAAATTAGAATTTGAAGCTACTAATAATGTGGCAGAGTATGAAGCTCTTGTTTTGGTCTTAAGGGCTGGAAAGGACATGGGGATTGAAGAGATATCTGTGTTTGGAGATGTTGAACTGATTATCTAGCAGATCAAAAACATTTATCAGGCCAAATACCCTTGGCTTATGAGTTACAAAAATGAAGTATTGGACCTTATTGACCGTTTTTTCCTAGCTTTCAACATATCATTTATTCCACGAGGAGAAAACACTGTGGCTGATTCTCTGGCTGTTTCAGCGAGAAATTTTAGAGTTCCTCTACCACCTAAACTCAAGTATGATGTAGAAGTGAGATATATACCCTCTATACCTGACAATGTCAAGCATTGGAAAGTGTTTGAAGATGATGTTGAAATCAAAATATTCCTGGAGACTATTGATGAGTTTTCAACATTACATATTGATCAAGATCCCGATCCCGAAATAAATCCTCATACTGGTGTGTTTTTAAACAAAATTGTTGACCATCATATTGTTCAGTTGCCCAACAATCACATTCCAAAAGGATTGGTTCCTTTGGAATTATTATTTGACAAAAATGGTGTGGCAGCGAAGGGTAAAATATTAAATGATGATGCTGATGCAACATAGTGCAACATTGGCACAGAGAAGGAGCCAAAGTTTGTCAAATTGTAAAGCATCTTGACAGGAAAGCAGAGGGCCAAGTATGCTGAATTATTAAAGGAATTTTCTAATGTATTTGCTTGGACGTATGAAGACCTTAGAACATATGAAACAACTTTCATTGAATATAATATTCCACTGAAAGAGGAGGCCAAACCATTTAGGTAGAAATTAAGACAGATAAAACCTATGATGCTGCCTATTATGGAAAGAGAGGTAAAGAAGCTACTGGATGCCCAAATCATCGTACCCTTGAGATATTCAGAGTGGGTGGCCAACCTGGTCCCAGTAAGGAATAAGAGTGGGGAAATCAAACTTTGTGTCGATTTCAGAAACCTAAATAGGAGCTCAAGGAAAGACAACTATCCCTTGCCGAAGATGGAACACATATTATAAAGGGTAACTGGTGCATCAAGGATATCCATGATTGATGGATTTTCATGCTACAATAAGATCTTGGTCCTGCTCAAGGACAGATAAAAAAATGCCTTCACCACTCCTTGGGGTATGCTCATTTATGCCAAAGTGCCCTTTGGAATGATGAATGTAGGGGTAACCTTTCAGCGAGCCAGGGATATAGATTTCATTAGAGAAAGGGACAAGTTCGTGGTCATATATCTGGATGACATTACAGTTTTCTCTAGGTCTGACAGAGAGCACTGTGAGAATTTGAGAACGATGTTCTTGAAATGTAGAAAGTTTGGTCTCTCCTTAAATCCCAAAAAATCTTTGTTTTCCATGAAGGAGGGAAAGCTGTTGGGCCACATAGTATCAGTCGAAGGAGTCAATATTGATCCCAGTTGAGTTGAAGCAATTCAAACCTTGTCACTCCCAAGATCTAAGAAAGAAGTCCAATCTTTCCTGGGAAAAATTATTTTTCTGAGGATGGTTGTTTCCAATTTCACTGAGATGTCAAAGATTATAACAACCATGTTGAGGAAGGGAAATGAAGTTAAATGGACTATTGAGTCTCAAAATTCCTTTGATCTGATAAAGAAGGCCTTGAATGAGGCACCCATTCTTATCAGTCCTGATTACTCAAAGATTTCTTTATTTTCTCATTTGCTTCATTTGACACTGCAACGATTGTTCTGTTACAGAGGAATGTTGAAGGGTTGGAGTAGCCCATCTCCTTTTTCAGTCGAGCATTGAGAGATGCTGAGGTAAAATATGAATTGATGGAAAAGTAGGCCTATGCTTTGGTTAAAGATCTCAAGGCTTTTAGAGTTTATGTCCTGCAGTAAAAAATCACTGGATATGTCCCTTCAACTCTCGTGAAGGAAATTCTCATTCAGACAGACATAGATGGAAGGAGGAGCCGATGGATTGCCAAAATCCTCGAATTTGACCTGGATATAAAGCCCACCAAATTGATTAAAGGTCAAGGTTTAGCCAGACTGCTGGCTGAATCTAATTGCAAAGCCTTGGGGGTAAGCTTCATCAACGAATGCTCAGAAAATCAGCAGGTTGAACCATATGATACAAATGCTTAGGCAGACCCCCCATTAGCAGGATGCCCTTGGTACAAGGATGTCATATATTTTCTACAAAATTTGCGGCCTCACGATGGAATGCAAAGGAACAAGGCAAGAGCTTTAAAGATCAAAGGGTAAAATCATGAAGACAGGTAACACTTTTGCTTGTTTTATGACAAAAAAAACTGTATTTTCACAAGTTCTTCAACTTCCGGCATACAAAAGTATTTTTTTATTTAGAATTTCACTTTATAGTAAAAACAAAAATTTTGAAGAATTTTGTTAGCTTTCCAATGACTATTTTTCAATTTTTTTTTATTAAGATTTGATATGTTAATTTGACAATTGTTTAATAGTATGTTCCTTAAACATGAAAGGAATGATAATGAGTTATTTTTTACCACAACAATATATCTATTATTAAAATTATGTTTTTAAGAAACGAAATATACTGCAACAATCTACAGAGACTCTATTTTATTATGACTATAATTTTGAATCTAACGGATGAATATTATAATTTCTAGAATGTTTTGAAGTTGACCAATCTGAAAACGTTGCAGATTTTAAACACATGTTTTCCTACACCTTGTATCTATCTTAATTTTTACTTAAAAGAAAAATCTAAAAATACCTTTTTGAAGATAACAGTTTAAGTATTATGAATATAAGTTTTCCATAATTTTCCACTGTGTATTTTTAGAGATATGGAGTTTTCATTTCACCGAATCATAATCTCGCCTAAAAATATTATGTAGTGATTTTTTCGTAAAATTAAATAAAATTAGATAAAAACAATGAAAATGAAAACAAATTATATCCAATGAAAGTAGATTCAATTTGAAAAATGTTGGTATCAATTATGAAACTAAATTCTAAGTATTTGTAGGAGTCTGTTACCTCTAAAGATCAAGTAAGATGGAGATAATTTGCAGTTTCCTGTAAACAATCCAATTTTCAGGTTTTCGACCGAAATATTCTTTCGGCCGAAACCTAGTTTTCAATGGAATCTGTTAAAAATAAACGTTTCCGACGAGAATTATTTCAGTCGAAATATGCTTACCATAGGAAAATAGTTCATCCAAAAAACATTGTACACGAATTTCAAGGGCACCGTTCAATTTGATGTGCAAATTTTCGATCGAAAAAATTCCTAGCAACATTTTTTTCTGCCGAAAAGTTGCCGCTAGGAATTTTTGAGACCCGATTGTCACAAAAGTGTTACCCACCTTCATGATTTTACCCCAAAGCCATTAAATACTGCCTTGTTGTTAAAAATTTATATTGTAAAGATCCCCTAGGGGTACTTTTGCGATGTTTAGACCCACACGAAGCAAAAAGGATTATGTTGAACTTTC
Source organism: Picea sitchensis (assembly GCA_010110895.2). Taxonomy (NCBI): domain Eukaryota; kingdom Viridiplantae; phylum Streptophyta; class Pinopsida; order Pinales; family Pinaceae; genus Picea; species Picea sitchensis. The sequence continues at coordinate 196,191 of SNQJ01S0001507.1, read as the reverse complement.
ATGATAGTTCATGTGGGGGGAATCACTTTTGGAAAACAATGGCTCATAATATTATTAGGGCTGGTTATTTCTGGACCACTATGTTCACTTATGTTTGCACAAAAGCCAGAGCTTATGCTAAATGTAAGAAATTCTCAGGAAAGAATCAGCTAAATCCCCTGCCATTGAAACCTGTGATTTCTTCAAGGCCCTTCCAACAGTGGGACCTAGACTTCATTGGGGAGATTCATCATGCATCCAACGGTCATCATAGATGGATCCTGATGGCCACAGATTATTTTACCAAGTGGATAGAAGTTATTCCCATAAGGAGCACGCCCCACAAGGTAATAATCAACTTCCTGAAGGATATCATAGCAAGGTTTGGTTGTCCAAGAAGAATTCTCACCGATAATGCTGCATCTTTCAAAGCTGAACCATTGATCTGATTCTATGAGCAGTTCATAATTGCGCTGATTCATTATACCCCCTACTATCTGCAAGGCAATGGATTAACATAGTCCTATAACAAAAGCCTCATCAAAATCATCAAAAGACTATTAGAGGAAAACAAGATAGCATGGGATTCAATGCTCAAATTTGCTTTGTGGGCTGATAGAGTGACAGCTAAACGGTCCCTGTGCATCCCTCATTTCCAGCTTGTATATGGGACTGAAGCAATTTTTCCCTCTCAACTTTCCTTGCCAGTAGCAAAGTTATTCCAAGATTGATAGGAAGAGCTCGATGATATGATCAGGAGGATTCATCAGCTGGTAGAAGTACAATAGACTAGAGAGCAAGTGATGGACAAAGAACATGACCATCAGCAGAAAATCAAGTAGGCCTTTGACAGGGAGAGAAGAAAAGAGGATTTCTGTCTGGGAGATCTAGTGCTCAAATGGGATGTGCCCAAAAAAGACAAGGGAAAGTATGGTAAATTTGAGGCCCTTTGGATTGGACCCTTCAAGATTTCTGAGACATTTCCCAATAATACTTATAGGTTGCAGAATCTGGAGGGTGGTGAAGTTTTTGTTGGCCCTGTAAATGGGCCCTTCTTGAAAAGGTTTTTTGTTTAAAATTCGTAGTCGACGTCCCACCATTGTAAATATCGTTCTTGTTTTATGTTTATTCTTTATTTAAATAGGAGACTCCATAACCCAAAGAAAGGAACTGGAGCTGCTCATTCTTGGAAGCTCACAGGGAGCATGCCATCCCCCATGGAGCCAAATGTTAGCGATTAAGCTTGTCATGTTCTGGTGGATGGTGATTTTGGCCTAGGTCTATGATTTTTCCTGTCTTTTCCCCCATTTTTGTGTAGACCTGATCATAGATTTCTCCTCCCGTCATATATTTTCCTTTATTGTTTTCTTTCATCCTTTGGTCAACTGGTTTTCCTTGTCAAAATTTTCTTGAGAGATATCGACCCCGAGCTTTTCTGTTCCCCCTATGCATGATTACTTCTCTTTTTTCCTCTATTACTGAGTCTTTGTTTTTTCCCAATACCTAGCCATGTCGTCCAAGTCTTCATTATTGCAAGCCGCAACACTGAGAGTGGTCTTATATGGAATCGAGCGAGCGTGGGAATCAAGATTTCAAATGTTGAGAGATTATGCATCAAGGATCATGAAATCCCGATTCGCGAAGGGGAAGATCTAGACCATCCGTTTGTGAGAAGAAGAGGGTCGTTTATTTGACTTCGACAATTTTGGGAATCGGGAGTTCGGGGTTCTCGTCGACAAGTGCACCCATAGCCCGAAGCCCCGAAATGCAAAATCCTGATTTCATTATTTCACAAATCGAAGGTTTCCCAGGAGCAACATCTCTTTCTCCCGAAACACGAAATCGTGAAAGCTCCCAGAAATTGGGCCCACGGTCCTAGCACCCAGTCACAAAGGAGGCAGGTCTGAGAAAAGGGGCTAGCGCTTGTTGCATAGTCGACATTTTGTATTGTCAAGGGAACGATCATGGTCGTCCATTTTGAAGCGAGTTTGACCACTGATCTCAGCAACCATTTCACGATTTCAGACATCGCGATATTGAAGCCAATATGGGGTGAAAACTCCTGAAATGAGAAACCCCGAAACATCATGCGGGACAAGCGTGAGGTCACGGCCCACAGTCACATGGGGTGGTTGAAAAGAGCCATGCCAAAGGGGTCGAGAGCATTTGTATTAACAACAAAGGAATGAAACATGGTTTCAAGGTGCCAAGTGTAACTTAGCAAGTCAGGAGCATCGCCTAAGAGAATTCATGGACATTTGGGATCGTCCCGATCCCAATAAGGGCAGTTAATGAAGCCGAAGAAGGTGGTTGAAACCTCATTTCAACCATAAATAGGAAGCATGGAAGCATCTGTCATGGAGGTAGGCTGTCAGCCCAAGGTCACCCTGTCATGAAATTTTCCTGCAAAACCCATACTGTCTTAGATTTACATTTGACAAAGGAAAGCCTGTGCATTTTGACATAAGGAGAAGAAACACAAAGCTTTGAATGCAGGGGTCCAATTGCGTCCCTGGGGGACGTTAGCAGTTCTGAGTATATATACTCATGTTTTATATTTTGTAAGGGTCGATGGTTGAGCGGAGCTCTAGATTGTAAAGCTTTAGTAAAAGCCTCTGTTTCTCTGGTTATATTATGTATTTGAGAATTATTGTCTAATGAAAGTCAGTTTCCTTTTCATCTCTTTGTAACGGCTATATTAGAACACTTGGGCATGGAAGATCCAGTCGAGGATGGTTGTGTTTATGTGATGTATGTTTGATCACAGTGACACCGCTGTTGGTTATAATCAGTTCCCTATGTTGCTTTCCTTCCAACATTGAATGACCCAGGCATGGATGATCCAGTCGGGCGATTACCATTGAATTGTGATGTATGATTGATTTCAGTTCATGATAATTTCATTTAGTTCCCTGTAGCTCTAATCCAAGAAGATCTTGTATTTCGATTTCTCTTCTCCTTTGGCTGCCAAAAGACCAGACGTCCACAACAGACCACTTCATCTTCTTTAGGTTCTTCCCCCTACTCACCACTATGCAACAAATCACTGATTGAAGTTAGTCTAAGACCTCACTTGTCTATGTATGCCAACCCAATTTTCTGAGTTAAAGCAATATAATATTGAGACTGTGTCCATTAGACCACCCTTAAATGTATTCATTGTGACATACAAACTGATGGGTATTGGGCTTACCTCTACCACAATCTAGAGGTGACTGCTGGTGCTAACAGGATGAACAGGAAAATCATGGAACATGCAAGGAGTATGAGATTGTGTGTTGGGTTTCCCTTACAGTTATAGACATATGTTGTAGATATTGTTGTTTACTTAATAAACAAAGGGATTTCAAACTCCTTGGATGGTGAAATTCTAGAGGAGGCCTGGATAGGTAGAAAGATAAACTATTCATTTCTGAAGACTTTTGGTTTTGAATCATTTGTCCATATTAATAAAGAAAATAGAACAAAGATTGAAGAAAACTCCAAGAAGTGCACCTTTATTGGATACAATGTTAATGCTTTTGGTTATCGCTTATGGGATTATGAAAATCATAAAATCATTAGGAGTAGAGATGTCATATTCAATAAGAAGGTCATGTACAAAGATCAGTTGTAGGGAAAGAAACAAGAAAAAGAAAAAAACATAATACATAGTGCTTGATGAGGTCACTGAAAAAGAAACTCCAAAGGTACCAGAAAATAAAAATGTACAACAACAGGAAAAACATGTATCTCAAAATCCAACAAGTGTTGTTAGATGATCTACCAGATTAAGTATATCAACTGAACGATACTCTCTTTCATTGTATTATTTATTGTTGACTGATTCTGGTGAACCAAAAAGTTATGAAGAGGCAATGTTGGTATACACTAAAAAAGAAGTGGGAGCAAGGCATGAAAGAGGAAATGGATTCCTTGGTAAATAAATAGACTTGGGACTTGGTTTAGTTGCTTGCAGGAAAAAGAGCATTGTAGAATAAATGGGTTTATAGGTTGAAGGAAGAAGATAGAGGAAAAAAGTGGTACAAGACCGAACTTGTTGTAAATGGGTTTGCACAGAAGAAAGGTATATATTTTGATGAAAGTTTTTCTCCTATTATTAAAATGACTTCGATTAGGACCATTTTAAGTCTTGTGGCAGTAGAATATTTGCATCTTGAACAGTTAGATGTAAAAACAAATTTTCTCCGTGGGGATTCAGATGAAGAGATTTATATCCAATATCCACATGGGTATGAGGTCAAAGGGAAGGAAAATTTGGTATGTAAGTTGAAGAAGATCTTGTATGGCCTAAATCAAGCTCCAAGGCAGTGGTATTTGAAGTTTGACAGGTTTATGATAGAGCAAGGTCATAGTAGATGTCATTCTCATCACCATGTTTATTTAAGAGGATAGAAAATGGAAGCTATATTATCTTGCTATTATATGTAGATGCCATGTTTGTTGTGTTGATACTGAGAGGGGGATGAATCAGTATCCAGTACAATTTAAAAACCTTTTTCAACTTATACTTAAACCATTCAATTATATCCAATGAGCAATGAACAATAGTATAAGAGTTACACCAATACACCACAATACATCATGCACAATATATGAGAAATAATCA
>SNQJ01S0001507.1:171768-191553 GCA_010110895.2 Picea sitchensis | reverse complement strand
AAAAACAAAAATTTTGAAGAATTTTGTTAGCTTTCCAATGACTATTTTTCAATTTTTTTTTATTAAGATTTGATATGTTAATTTGACAATTGTTTAATAGTATGTTCCTTAAACATGAAAGGAATGATAATGAGTTATTTTTTCCCACAACAATATATCTATTATTAAACTTATGTTTTTAAGAAATGAAATATACTGCAACAATCTACAGAGACTCTATTTTATTATGACTATAATTTTGAATCTAATGGATGAATATTATAATTTCTAGAATTTTTTTAAGTTGACCAAGCTGAAAACGTTGCAGATTTTAAACACATGTTTTCCTACACCTTGTATCTATATTAATTTTTACTTAAAAGTAAAATCTAAAAATACCTTTTTGAAGATAACAGTTTAAGTATTATGAATATAAGTTTTCCATAATTTTCCATTGTGTATTTTTAGAGATATGGAGTTTTCATTTCACCGAATCATAATCTCACCTAAAAATATTATGTAGTGATTTTTTTTATAAAATTAAATAAAATTAGATAAAAACAATGAAAATGAAAACAAATTATATCCAATGAAAGTAGATTCAATTTGAAAAATGTTGGTATCAATTATGAAACTAAATTCTGAGTTTTTGTAGGAGTCCGTTACCTCTAGATATCAAGTAAGATGGAGATAATTTGCAGTTTCTTGTAAACAATCCAATTTTAAGGTTTTCGACCGAAATATTCTTTCGGCCGAAACCTAGTTTTTAACGGAATCTGTTAAAAATAAACGTTTCAGACGAGAATTATTTCAGTCGAAATATGCTTACCATAGGAAAATAATTCATCCAAAAAACATTGTACACGAATTTCAAGGGCACTGTTCAATTTGATGTGCAAATTTTCGATCGAAAATATTTTTGGCCGAAAATATTCCTAGCAACATTTTTTTCTATCGAAAAATTGCCGCTAGGAATTTTTGAGACCCGATTGTCACGAAAGTGTTACCTACCTTCATGATTTTACCCCAAATCCATTAAATATTTTCTTGTTGTTAAAAATTTATATTGTAAAGATCCCCTAGGGGTACTTTTGAGATGTTTAGACCCACACGAAGCACAAAGGATTATGTTGAACTTTCATGACAATTCATGTGGGGGGAATCACTTTTGGAAAACAACGACTCATAATATTATTAGGGCTGGTTATTTCTGGACCACTCTGTTCACTGATGTTTGCACAAAAGACAGAGCCTATGCTAAATGTCAGAAATTCTCAAGAAAGCAACAGCTAAAGCCCTTGCCATTGAAACTTGTGATTTCTTCAGGTCCCTTCCAGCAGTGGGACCTAGACTTCATTGGGGAGATTCATCATGCATCCAACAATCATCATAGATGGATCCTGACAGCCACAGATTATTTTACCAAGTGGATAGAAGTTATTCCCACAAGGATCACATCCCACAAGGTAATAATCAACTTCCTGAAGGATATCATAGCAAGGTTTGGTTGTCTAAGAAGAATTCTCACCGATAGCGCTGCATTTTTCAAATCTAAACCATTGATCTGATTCTACGAGCAGTTCAGAATTGTGCTGATTCATTCTACCCGCTACTATCTGCAAGTCAATGGATTAGCAGAGTCGTATAACAAAAGCCTCATCAAAATCATCAAAAGACTATTAGAGGAAAACAGGATAGCATGGGATTCAAAGCTCAAATTTTCTTTGTGGGCTGATAGAGTGACAACTAAACGGTCCCTGTGCATCCCTCCTTTCCAGCTTGTATATGGGACTGAAGCAATTTTTCCCTCTCAACTTGCCTTGACAGTAGCAAAGTTAGTCCAAGACTGATAGGAAGAGCCTAATGATATGATCAAGAGGATTCATCAGCTGGTAGAAGTACAACAAACTAGAGAGAAAGTGATGGACAAAGCACATGACCGTCAACAAAAAATCAAGCAGGCATTTGACAGGGAGAGCATAAAAGAGGATTTCCGTCTAGGAGATCTAGTGCTCAAATGGGATGCACCTAGAAAAGACAAGGGAAAGCATGGTAAATGTGAGGCTTTTTGGATTGGACCCTTCAAGATTTCTAAGACATTTCCCAATAATACTTATAGGTTGCAGAATCTGGAGGGTGGTGAAGTTTTTGCTGGCCCTGTAAATGGGCCCTTCTTGAATTTTTTTTTTGTTTAAAAGTTGCATTCGACGTCCCACCATTGTAAATATCGTTCTTGTTTTATGTTTATTCTTTATTTAAATAGGAGAATCCATAACCCAAAGAAAGGAACTGGAGCTTCTCATTCTTGGCAAATCGCAGGGAGCATGCCATCCCCCATGGAGCCAAATGTTAGTGATTAAGCTTGTCATGTTCCGGTGGATGGTGATTTTGGCCTAGGTCTGTGATTTTTCCTTTCTTTTCCCCCATTTTTGTGCAGACCTGATCATAGATTTCTCCTCCCGGCATATATTTTCCTTTATTGTTATCTTTCATCCTTTGGTCAATTGGTTTTCCTTGTCGAAATTTTCCTGAGAGATATCGGCCCCAAGATTTTTTGTTCCCCCTATGCACGATTACCTCTCTTTTTTCCTCTATCATTGAGTCTTTGTTTTTTCCCAATACCTAGCCATGCCATCCAAGTCTTCATTATTGTAGGTTGCAACACTGAGAGTGGTCTTATATGGAATCAAGTGAGCATGGGAGTCAATATTTCAAATGTTGATAGATTATGCATCAAGGATCATGAAATTTCGATTCACGAAGGGGAAGATCTAGACCGTCCATTTGTGAGAAGAAGAGGGTTGTTTATTTTACTTCGATAATTTCGGGAATCGGGAGTTTGGGGTTCTTGTCGACAAGTGCACCCATAGCCTGAAGCCCCGAAATGTGAAATCCTGATTTCATGATTTCGCGAATCAGAGGTTTCCTAGGAGCAACATCTCTTTCTCCCGAAACGCAAAATCATGAAAGCTCCCAGAAATTGGGCCCACGGTCCTAGTGCCCAATCATAAAGGAGGCAGGTCTGGGAAAAGGGGCTAGCACTCATTGCATAGTCGACATTTCGTATTTTCAAGGGAATGATCGTGGTCGTCCATTTTGAAGCGAGTCTGACCACCGATCTCATCAACCATTTCGTGATTTCGGGCATCACGATATTGAATCCAATATGGGGTGAAAACTCCTGAAATGAGAAACCCTGAAACATCATGTGGGACAAGCGTGAGGTCATGACCCATAGTCATATGGGGTGGTTGAAAATATCCATGCCAAAGGGGTTGAGAGCATTTGTATTAACAATAGAGGAATGAAACATGGTTTCAAGGTGCCAAGTGTAACTTAGCAAGTCAGGAGCGCTGCCTAAGAGAATTCCTGGACGTTTGGGATCGTCCTATTCCCAATAAGGGTAGTTAATGAAGCTGAAGAAGGTAGTTGAAACCTCATTTCAACCATAATTAGGAAGCATGGAAGCATCAGTCATGGAGGTAGGCTGTCAGCCCAAGGTCACCCTGTCATGAAATTTTCCTGCAAAACCCATACTGTCTTAGATTTGCGTTTGACAAAGGAAAGCCTGTGTAGTCTGACATAAGGAGAAGAAACACAAAGCTTTGAATGCAGGGGTCCAATTGCGTCCCTGGGGGACGTTAGCAGTTCTGAGTATATATACTCATGTTTTATATTTTGTAAGGGTCGATGGTTGAGCGGAGCTCCAGATTGTGAAGATTTAGTAAAAGCCTCTGTTTCTCTAGTTATATTATGTATTTGAGACTTCTTGTCTAATGAAAGTCAGTTTCCTTTTCATCTCTTTGTAACGACTATATTAGAACACTTGGGCATGGAAGATCTAGTCAAGGATGGTTGTGTTTATGTGAAGTATGTTTGATCATAGTGACACCGCTATCGGTTTTAATCAGTACCTTGTGTTTCTTTCCTTCCAACACTGAATGACCCAGGCATGGACGATCCAGTCGAGTGATTACCATTGAATTGTGATGTATGATTGATTTCAGTTCATGATAATTTCATTTAGTTCCCTTAGCTCTGATCCAAGAAGATCTTGTCTTTCAAGTTCTCTTCTCCTCTGGCTGCCGAAAGACCAGACGTCCGCAACAAACCACTTTTTCTTCTTTAGGTTCTTCCCCCTACTCACCACTATGCAACAAATCACCGATTGAAGTTAGACTAAGACCTCACTTGTCTATGTATGCCAACCCAGTTTTCTGAGTTAAAGCAATATAATATTGAGACTGTGTCCATTAGACCACCCTTAAATTTATTCATTGTGACATACAAACTGATGGGTACTGGGCTTACTTCTACCACAATCCAGAGGTGAATGCTGGTGCTAACAGGATGAACAGGAAAATCATGGAACATGCAAGGAGTATGAGATTGCGTGTTGGGTTTCCCTTACAGTTCTAGACATATGTTGTAGATATTGTTGTTTACTTAATAAACAAAGGGATTTCAAACTCTTTGGATGGTGGAATTCTAGAGGAGGCCTGGATAGGTAGAAAGATAAACTATTCATTTTTGAAGACTTTTGGTTTTGAATCATTTGTCCATATTAATAAAGAAAATAGAACAAAGATTAAAGAAAACTCCAAGAAGTGCACCTTTATTGAATACAATGTTAATGATTTTGGTTATCACTTATGGGATTATGAAAATCATAAAATCATTAGGAGTAGAGATGTCATATTCAATAAGAAGGTCATGTACAAAGATCAATTGCAGGGAAAGAAAAAATAAAAAGAAAAGACATAATACATAGTGCTTGATGAGGTCACTGAAAAAGAAACTCCGAAGGTACCAGAAAATAAAAATGTACAACAACAGGAAAAACATGTACCTCAAAGTCCAACAAGTGTTGTTAGATGATCTACCAGATTAAGTATATCACCTGAAAAATACTCTCCTTCATTGTATTATTTATTGTTGACTGATTCTGGGGAACCAAAAAGTTATGAAGAGGCAATGTTGGTATACGCTAAAAAAGAAGTGGGAGCAAGGCATGAAAGAGGAAATGGATTCCTTGGTAAATAACTAGACTTGGGACTTGGTTTAGTTGCTTGCAGGAGAAAGAGCATTGCAGAATAAATGGGTTTATAGCTTGAAGGAAGAAGACAGAGGAAAAAAGTGGTACAAGACCGAACTTGTTGTAAATGGGTTTGCATAGAAGAAATGTATATATTTTGATGAAAATTTTTCTCCTGTTATTAAAATGACTTCGATTAGGACCATTTTAAGTCTTGTGGCAGTAGAATATTTTCATCTTGAACAGTTAGATATAAAAACAAATGTTCTCCATGGGGATTCAGATGAAGAGATTTATATGCAGTATCCACATGGGTATGAGGTCAAAGGGAAGGAAACTTTGGTATGCAAGTTGAAGAAGATCTTGTATGGCCTAAATCAAGCTCCAAGGCAGTGGTATTTGAATTTTGATAGGTTTATGATAAAGCAAGGTCATAGTAGATGTCATTCTCATCACCATGTTTATTTAAGAGGATAGAAAATGGAATCTATATTATCTTGCTATTATATGTAGATGACATGTTTGTTGCAGGGTCTAACATGCAAGATATAAATGTGCTAACCAAGAAACTGACTAATTCATTTGCGATGAAGGATTTGGGTGTTGCAAGGAAAATCCTTGGTATGAGAATAAAAAGAGACAAGAAAAATTAAAAATTAAAAAAATTAACATTGTCTTAGGGTGAGTACATAGAGAAGGTGTTGGAGAGTTTTAGAATGTAGAATGCAAAACCAGTTAGTGAACCTTTGGTGATACAGATTATTTTCGACACAAAATGAGAGCGAAGATATGATAAATAAATGTATAGATATATATCAGATATCCAATAATATAACATAGATATATCAGATATATAACCATAAACATAGAGAGTAATACACAATTTCTATTAATGAGTGAAATGTACAAAACTATAGAAATATAGAGTGAACGACTCGTTAGAATGGTGTCAGCTTATCTCTAAGAAACGATGTGAACGCTCATTCGCAAGAAGATAATTGTTACAATGAGGCTCAAAAATAATTTTTAACATAAAGAAAATCTAAAACCCTAACCATGGAAGATGAAAATTAAACACTTTTGTGGACCTCGTTTTGGGTAGTTTTGGTGTATCAACTTCCTAGGGGCGTAACTTTGTCATACAATATCCATTTGGGGCACATGATAGCTCGTTGGAAAGGTATCAACGATGAGCTTCATTTTGGGGGCTCAATTAGAGTATTTATATATCATTGTGGTTGCTGATCGTGAAAAAACATCATTTAGGCCCTCAAAATGGCCCCGTAAGTTTGGGACCTGAAAAACTACTAAAAATAGTAAGTTGCCAAAAAATTGTTTTGAGCCAGTTGGAATAGGTGGGTGGCTATAGAGATCCTCCTACATCATTTGTGTAGCCTTTTCAAACTAACCAAGGAAATCTGTCTTAAGACACAGGAGAAGATAAAATACATTTCCAAGGTCCCTTATTCATCAGTTGTTGGAAGATCGATGTATATGATGGTGTGCACAAGACCTGATATTGCACATGCAATGGGAGTTGTGAGCAGGTATATGAAAAATCTATGTAAATAACATTGGGAGATATTAAAGTGGATTCTCAGTTATTTGAGAGGTACAATTAGTCATGCATTATGTTTTGGAGGTTCAAACATTGTTCTACAAGGATATGTTGATCCAAATATGGAAAGTGATAAAGATAGCAGGAGGAGCACAACATAGTACGTTTTTACTGTAGTTGGAACAATGGTAAGTGATATTTCAAAATTGCAAAATGTTTTTGCACTTTAGACAACAGAAGCATAGTATGTTTCTGCTATAGAGGCTAGTAAGGAGATGATTTGGTTACATAGGTTTATGGAGGAATTGGGAAAAAAGAAGGAGAATAACAGGTTGTACTGTGACAACTAGAGTGCCATTCATCTTGAAAAGAACTCAACTTTCCATTCTAAGAATAAGAATATACAACTCAGGTACCATTTCATATAGTCCTCTTTGGAAGATGGGACAATTGAAGTTGGAAAATATACATATTAGCTAGAATCCTGCAGACATGTTAACAAAGGTAGCAACCAGGGAGAAACTCAGTTCCTGCTCAGTTTCAGTTGGTCTTCAAGTATGAAGGTGAAGATGAGAAATTTGTCAGGTCCAAGGTGGATCATACTCCAACAGGTACAACAATAGTGGAGTTGTTGTGATTAGTCTCCAAGTGGGAGATTGTTGGTTGTGGAGCCTAATTATCTTCCTAATTTTTATGCAGGTCAAAGAAACTATAGGATACACAATTCTAGGATAGGGGGCCAATTGTTTTTTTAATGCAATTCAAATATTGTAATTTGGTAGTCCATATGAACCATTCATTATAAGGTCACAGATCTGATGGTTGAAGTTATGTTAGGGTTTTTTTTTCCCTAGAAGGAAATCCTCTTTTCCTATGAGGGAATTGTATTGCGGTGATAGAAGAAGGTGAATATTGTATTCTGAGATAGGGGACTGTGCGAGAAAGAAGATGAAGTTACATTGTATGTGTTCAAGGTTATATCGTTCATTTTGATGGATAATAATAAAGGAATGGGATCGCAATTTCTCTGGTGGTTGTAACCCACATTGGGTGAACCACATATATTTGTGTCTCTATTGTATTGTGTATCTTCTATGTTTTATTTACGCATTTGTTTTATTTTATTTCTCTACGAACCTGTTTTTCTAATAGTTATCGCTTATGGGATTATGAAAATCATAAAATCATTAAAAGTAGATATGTGGTATTCAATGAAAAGGTCACATGTAGAGATAAGTTGCGGGGAAATAAATAGGAAAATGAAAACGTAGAATACAGAGTGCTTGATGAAATCAAAGAAAATGAAATTCCAAAGGTACCAAAAAATCAAAATGTACAACAAGAGGAGCAACAGGAACCTCAAACTGCTACAAGTGTTGTTAGAAGATATACTAGGTTAAGTAGACCCCCTGAATGATACTCTCCTTCATTGTATTATTTAATGTTTTTTTTTAAGTAAGAGCTATATATATTACCTTTCATGGAGAAAAATTACAGTATCATTAGTGATATCAGGGATTCACTTGTACTGAATTTTCCCCAGGGGAAACCAATTTGGCTAAGATTTGTCTCTATAAGCATAATTAAAATTTAAACACAATGTTCTGAATCGCCCCATGGGGAAACCAATTTGACCATATCTCCAATTAAAACTATAAGACAAAAAAAAGAATTGCCTAATGACATACAAAAAATTGACTGTGCTGAGCTTTGACGTGCTAAGAGGGATCTGCTAAAAAACATGAACAATTGACAGAGTGAGACATGCATGATGACACCTTTGTGCTTTCCGCGTCTCAATTTCCATGTAGTTCGCGCATGTCCACCTCTTCCTAGACATCCGTCTGGATAGATGGAAAGATAATCGCCTCTGAAGTAGCTAGGGAATCAATCGTCAGTCCTGGAGCATGCAGTGAATGGAGCAGGGTCGCAAGAAGAAATTCAATTTTCTTTGCGCGTTGGTCCAAGTGCTCCAACTGAAAGCAGATGTCATCCATGTCCTGTCTGACCACGAAGGCCAGATCCTATAGTATCGACACCGAGTCTCTGAATTCGACATAAGAAGCACAATCCAAGATCAAAGGCTCTTCCAATTGCGCAAGGAGCTCATCCAACTAAGCAGGGAAGTCCTTCGGATATGAAAAATGGTTCAAGGGTGGCAAGGGAATGAAGGGTGGTGGTGAGGGGCTGAAGGGTGGTGGGTTCGCCTGGTGGACCAAGGTTGACTGTGAAGACGAGGCCATATCCTAGATTGGGCCATGAGAATATCCCAGAGAATTTCCTTGGAGGTCGAACCACTCCACATGACATGCCCATGGAAAGGACAAAGGAGAGAGACCACTTTGACCTGAGGAGGATTGGGTGGATGAAGGGTGCGAGGAAATGGGCGAAATAGAGGGGATAGGCAGATGTTTGTTGGAAATGGCTAGTTTGTTTTGGAACTAGAGAGGTCCTCTCTTCGGCTTCCCTCGGAGTCAAGGCATGGAAAAATGTGAGTGAAGGTGAGGTAGAGACAAGAATGGAAAAACGAGACTGAACAAGAGTTTGACTTTAAGATAACAAATGTAGTGGATAGGAGAGATAGAATGGTGCGAGGGTTGTTGGGGGTGGTTACCATAAAAAGAGAGCCGAAAGAGAAGTTCCCACGCATACAGAAGTGACGGCCTGCATCCTACCTCCATCGTCAGGAAAGAAGAACCAAAGGAGGCATGCTGGGGAAATTAGTGAAGAGATCGTAGTATTGAATGCAAACTATTCGCATCGGGAGGGGGGAGGTGTTAAATGAAGGGGAGGGGATGCATGCACTGGTCACGTGGTATATGGAGAGGTGGTAGGAACAATATTCTCCCATCGACGTGTGGACCTTTTTGGCACCCAATATGGGAGGATATCAGTGCTGAGAGCCTGAGAAATACAATCCTAGAGGATAGGATGATCATTGTGGGAGGGGGATAGGAAGATAATATCTGGTCCTTCTACAACCACCCCAATATCGGCTAACTTGTTGGTTATCTAATTGGCTCTCTACCATACATGCAAAGGAATGAGGGCTGAGTGAGGCCTAATGAGAGTTGCAATGGCACTGAGTCCTGTGGTAAGATGCCAGCGGGGGGAGGTTTTGTCTGGGTCAGCCCCGTTAAGAATTTTGGTGAAAAGGATGAGAATGATTTGAGATTCCCCCTCGATGATCAACTTATGGTGACCGTGTTCCTGATAAATCTATAGTCCTTTCCTGAGTCCCCAGAGCTCAGCTGCGTTGTTTGTTTTGTGTCCTATGTTGCTAACAACAATACTCATGATGGTTCCTTGGCTATTGCAGAGAACCACTCCGAACCCAACAGGGCCTAGATTACCTTTGGAGGCTCCATCAAAATTAATTTGACAAAACTTGGAGAAGGAGGGGACCAATGTGTGGAGCTGCCTACAATATGGAAGATTTGAAGTTTCTTGGGAGTATGAGGGTTGAGGTTGATGCTCCAGATGTCAAGAATGTGATTTTCTTGGGGAGGGCATGCCAAGTCCTCCTCTTTCCATGGATGAAGGTGGATGGTTTCTCTGATGTTGTCGTGTATGTGTTTCCAAAATTTCTTTTAGGAAAGATCAGACGAGTGGAAGATCCTCCTATTACGTTCTTTCCAGATCTTCCAGAGGATTAAACCCAGAAGTAGATGCAAGATATGGTTGAGGATGTCAGAGTGAAAAGATGAGTCTCACAATCCTTTTAAGGCTTCCCTGAGGCCTTCATGATTGTGGTCTGTTATGTGCATGATTATAGCGCATTGGTCCCATTTTTTTGAACTATAGGAACAAATATTAAGCAGGTGGTTTTGGTATTATGAGTCTTCCAGACATAGAGGGTAGATGGAGGGACCGACAAAGCCTCTTTTGGTGAGATTGTCCCAGGTGAGGATACCTTTATGTGCACCAAGCCACAGGAATGTACTAATTTTTTTCTAGTGTTTGATTCTCCATATTTTTTCCCAGATGTGCTCTTGGGGAAAGAGGTGGAAGGCTGTCTTGATGTCATAATCTTATTTAATGGTGAAGGTGTCCTTGGATGAGTGCCCCCATCTTAGGATGTCCTCTCCTTTAATAATTTTCATTTTTCTGGAGATGATTATCTCGTGCCAAGGATGAAGATCCATGTGTGTTGGCATGTGGAGTTTTGTATGAGTGGACTTCCAGTGATGCCCTGTTTCCCCAAGGGGATCCTCTTGCCAATAGTTCACGAATGTGATTAGACCGACTTGTGTGGTAGGGGCTAGAAAGTTTTCTGCCATAGAGTCCTTCTCTAGAGAAGGCCATTGGTGCCAATATTCATACCAAAAAGAATTTGTTCTTCCATTCCTCACTTACCAGAAGGCGTGGTCTGCAATTAGGGAGTGGTTTTGATTTGTGGCATTCCAGATCAAAGAGCCATAGGTGTTTTCATTCCAGTGGATTAATTGCTTCTTTGAAATGTTTGGAGCATATTTATTTCTCCAAAGTCATGCCCATAGGTCTTTGGGTCTCTTTAGCCACCTCTACCAGATCGTAGCACTGATAACTTTATTAAGAGTGGCCGGGTCCCGTAGTACAATACCTCCTGTTAGCTTTGGTATGCAAATCTTGTCCCAACTAATCAACGCTATTTTCCGGTCATTCTTGGCCCCTTAACAAAGACAATTTCTTTGTAAGGTTTTGATGGTGGTTAAAATGCAGTTGGGTGCTGTGAAGGAATAGATGGGAAAGCTTTGAAAGATGAATTTGAGAAGGATGAAATGATTGGGAAGATTGAGCGTACGCAAATTCCATGATGAGAGTATTTTTGCTAGGGAGGAAAGGAGCCCCTCCCAAGAGTTGTTTCAGATATCTTTGTTTATAATGGGAATGTCAAGGTATTTTGACGGAAGGGAGATACATGTGAAGCCCAGGATATTGGTAATATGAAGATGGACAGGGATCGGGGTTTTAAAAAGAAGATCAAGGATTTTTCTCAGTTGTTGTCTATTCCTAAGGTTTCACATAAAGTTTGAAGAATAAGGGGGATTTTAAGTGCTTCTTGGACAGTTGGGGAGCCCAACATTAAGGTGTCATCAACAAAATGGTTGTGGGAGACTAGGGTATCTATTCCATGTAAGGGGACTCCCATCAGGGATTTGTTAGCTATAGATGCTTTAATGTAATGACATAACCCGTCTTCCATGATGATGAAAAGGAAGGGGGACACAGGGTCCCCTTGCTGTATTCCACGAGAAGGTGAGAAGGGGTGGTAGGAACACCATTTATCAGTATGGATAAAAAAGAGGAGGAAGTGAGATTCAGAATCCAATCTATCCAGTCAGGAGTAAAGCCAAAAGACAACATAATGGATTTCATGTAAGCCCACCTTAATTTTTCAAAGGCTTTAAAGAGATCTAGATTTAGTAACATACTTGGAGTGCCCATGCTTTGGAGGGACTGGGTGACTTCATGAGAAAGGATGACGCTATCTAGAATTTGACTGCCTTCAACATAACCTGACTGTTCGTGAGAAATGATGAAGGGAAGGAGGGGCTTGAGGTGCCGGGAAATCACTTTTGTTAACAACTTATAAATTACACCGCAGAGAGAAATTGGTCTGAACTGCTTGGGGTGAGTGACTCATTCTTCTTTAGGAATGAGGGTGAGGAAAGTGGAGTTAAGAGTTGGGAGAACCTATCTAGACATGCGAGAGTCCTCAATGATTTCCAAAACTTCCTCCCATATCATGGGCCAACAGAAGTGGAAAATATCCGTTGTGAAGCCGTCCAGACCAGGAGCTTTATCTTCAGAAGTGTCTTGTAAAGCTAGGTATACTTCTTCAATCGTGATTGGTCTTAAAAAGGATTCATTCTGTTCTTGAGTGACGATGTCTGGAATGTGCTGTGTGCTCTTTTCTATTGTAGGAGATCTATCACTGGGGGCTCAGAAAACAGGTCTTGGTAGTATGAGACCAATTCCTGCTCGAGATCTTCATGTTTTTCTAACGTTTGACCTTTTTCTGTGACCAAGTGAGTGATTCGATTGATGTGCCTCCACTGGATGGTTGCTCGATGAAAGAACTTGGTATTTCATTCCCCCTCTTGAAGCCACTATATTCGAGACTTTTTCCTCCCCAAAATTTCCGCTTGAGTTTGCCTTTCCTCCAACTGTTGCTTGAATAGAGTTTCCTTCTCTTTGAGTTTGTTTGTGAGACCCTGATTTCTAATTTGGATTTGGAGGAGCTCCATTTGATCATTTAGATTCCTTTGGGCCTCAAAAATGTTCCCGAAGTTTTGTTTGTTCCAGATCTTGAGGAACTGCTTAAATTTTTTTAATCTTTGCTGAAATCGAAACATTTTGGAACCGTGTGGGATGCGACTTCCTTCCACCAATTTGGGGCCAAGGCTTGGAACTTTGAATGAGTGAGCCAAAATTGTTCAAATCTGAAAGGCTTGCACCCTGGGGTGCCTGAAATGTCCAGTGAGAGATGGATTGGCCAGTAATAAGATCCATAGGTGTCCAAGATACTAGCTTCCAACGATAGGTCATCCATCAAGAGGGATTTCGATATGAGGAAGAGATCAAGGTGACACACCAATTGTTGGGACCTTGAGTGTCAGTTCGACTAGGTAAAGAGGTCATTTTGAGTTTCCATATCTATGAGACAGAGCTTGTCAATTAATTCTTAAAAGTGCACACATTTTGCCTTAAGTATACGAATTCCCCCTCTTTTCTTGTTTAGGTTGCAGACCATATTGAATTCACTACCCAATATCCATCTATGATTAGTGGTGAGGGTAGCCAACCATTCCATATTTTGAATAAAGTTTATCTTATCCCCCTGAGTGGCCGAGCCATATACATTTGTAAGGTAGTCAAGCTTATTAGATCCGATAATCATATATTCCACTGAGATTGTCCATTTAGTGGTGAAGAAATTCTCCAAAACCATAAATCTAGGGTTGTAGAGAATAGCCAAACTGCCATCCACACCAATGGAGTCGATGGTCATCATTTTCCCTTTTTTCCAACATCTGGAGAGGATTTGAGTCATTTCTGCTCTTACACATTTTGTTTCTTGAAGTAAAAGAATGTATGTTTTTTCTGCTATGATACGATCATGTAGAATCCTTTGCTTTCTACGACTGTTGAGGCCTTGTATATTCCAAGAGATAAGATTCATGATGATGATGGGGAGGGGAGATGGGGAAAGCTATCAGAGATGAGATGTATCTAACCTGAGTTTACTATAAAATATATGATTTCCTGTATGATCTTTTGGGTTTATTTTCTTCCTCTTTTATTTTCCTCCTTCTGAGGCTTGCCTTGTTCTTTTTGCAGGATGCCCTGGATTTAAAATCCCTAGCTGGATCTAGCTGTAGAAACCACTGAGGAGTTGAGGAATATCTTATGGAATTTGCGCAGTTGGTGCAAAGGGATAGTATACAACTCCTTCTTGTGATAAGCCTATTCTAAATTCTACAAGTCTTTTCCCATGAGGTCATGTTCATCTAGGTCCATTTTAGTATCTTTTTCTTCAGGGTCAGATGCATTTCCATCCTTGGGGGGGGGGGAGGGGGGATATGGATGGAGTTGTTCCAAAACTGGGGTGCTTGTTGCTGTGCCTTTTGTGATGCAATGAGTTGCATTTTATTGAGGAGGTATCTATGGCTCATCCATATCTTCGAGAATTTGCTGAAGGACATCAAAGGAGTTTTTGGAGGGTGGTTCCTTGTTGGCAATTGGCATCATTTTCCTAGCGGTTTGGCATCGCCTTACGGACACATGAGTGAAGTCGTCTCTTGATTTATTTGATTCAGGGTTATCATCCTTTCCCATAACGTTCATAGGATAGTCCCTGAAGATTGCCCATGTTCATGGAATTTTCTACACTGAAAGGATATGTGCTCATAATCAATGGTTTGAGACCATTCTTTATCATGATATTCAAGGGTGATGGAGCCTGGGAGGGGATTTGAGATATTGATGTAGACACAAATATGAGCATAAGATGTATACCTTCTCTTCTTGTATGCTTAAGAGGATTTGACATAAGCCCTAATGGTGTTTCCTATGCCTGTCAGGATCTCTTCTAACTAGAACTCCTATGGCAAGGAATATAGATGAATCCATACCGATGCATGTGCAAAGTCTTCTTTTTCTGGGCTAAATTTCTCCATCCAAAATCACTAAAAGAGGGAAACTGAGTTGAAAAAATATGGTCCTCCACTGAATATGTAGTTTTTATCTTATAGGTTGTGGAATATGATGGTGAAGAATCCCTTTGAGCCTAGTTGTAGGTCACAGTGTCCTTTGGGTTTTCACTAGTAGTGTATCCATTTGATGAGCTCACGTTCGGAGGGCCATAGGCCTAGGAATTTTCCCACCAGCACATATTCCCTCATGCGTTTCTTCTGTTCCTTGATTTTGGGCATGCTGATCACATATTTCGGTGTTGATGGTGCCTTGGGGATGCACTTCCTAGGTTCCCAAGAATAAGTTGTTTTCATTAGAAATGGTCCATTATCAATATCCATTTTTTTCCTTTTGTTGCGCCTTCAAAGAATATTTGCGAGCATTGGTACGGTGGTGGTTCAAAGGAGGGTCGGAAGAAGCCCCCGCCTGGATGCTCCTGCACAACTGCTTGACTGTAGGATGTGCCTCATGGCCCTCCCTGATTTTGAATCATGGCTTGCCCCGCCAGGGGTGGCAGAAGAAAGCAGGGATCCGAGTGCTAAAACCATAAACCCTAGCAGAGAACATTGTCACTCATCATGCATCCACAATCCTATTATTTAATGTTGACTGAATCTAGTGAACCATAAAGTTATTAAGAGGTAATGAAAGTAGACACTAAAAAGAAGTGGGAGAAAGGAATGGAAGAGGAAATGGATTCCTTGGTAAATAACTAGACTTGGGACTTGGTTTAATTTCCTTCAGGAAAAAGAGCGTTGAAGAATAAATGGGTTTACAGGTTGAAGGAAGAAGATAGAGGCAAAAGTGGTATAAGGCTAGACATGTTGTAACTGGGTTTGCAGAAAAGAAAGTTATATATTTTGATGAAATTTTTCTCTTTTTGTTAAAATGACTTCAATTGGACTATTTTAAGACTTGTGGTAGTAGAATAATTTCATATTGAATAGTTAGATGTAAAATCTTCTTTTATCCATGGGGATTTGGAGGAAGAGATTTATATGCAGTAGCTAGAGGGGTATGAGGTTAAAGGGAAGGAAAATTTGGTATATAAGTTGAAGAAGATCTTGTATGGCCTAAAGAAAGGTCCAAGGCAGTGGTATTTGAATTTTGATAGGTTTATGACAGAGAAAGGTTATAATAGATGTCATTTTTATCACTGTGTTTATTTTAAGAGGCTAGAAAATGGAAGACATAATATCTTTCTATTTTATGTAGATGACATAATTGTTGCAGGGTCTACCATGCAGGATATCAATTTGCTCAAAAGGAAATTAGATAATTCATTCGCGATGAAGGATTTGGGTTTTGCAAAGAAAATCCTTGGTATGAGAATATCAAGAGATAGGAAAGATCACAAATTGACATTGTATCAGGGTGAGTACATAGAGAAGGTGTTGGAGGTTTAGAATGAAAAATGAAAAATTAGTTTGTACACCTTTGGCCAACCATTTCAAATTAAACAAGGAAATGTGTCCCAAGACACAAGAGTAGATATAATACATGTCCAAGGTCCCTTATTCATTAGGAGTTGGCAGTTTGATGTATGCAATGGTGTGGGAAAGACCAAATATTGTACATGTAAAGGGAGTTATGACCAAGTATATGAACAATCCAAGTAAAGAACATTAGGAGGAAGTAAACTGGATTCCTAATTATTTGAGAGGTACTACTTCTCATGCATTATGTTTTGGAGGTGAAAACACTATTCTACAAGAATATGTTGATTTAGATATGCCACGTGATAAATATAGTAGGAGGAGCACCACATGGTATGTTTTTACTGTAGCTGGAACAATAATGCATTGGGTTTTGAAACTGCAAAATGTTGTTTGAATTTCATCAAAGATACTAGTGTATGTTGTTGCTACAGAGGTTAGTAAAAACATGATTTTGTTACATTGGTTTATGGAGGATATGGGAAAGCAACGAGAGAATAACAGGTTGTACTGTGATACCCATTGTTCCATTCATCTTTCAAAGAACTCAACCTTCCATTCTAAGACTAATCATATACAACTCAAGTACCATTTCATATGATCCATTATGTAATATGGAGAATTGAAGTTGGAAAAGATACATACTAGCAGGAATCCTCCATACATGTTAAGAAAGGTAATAACTAGGGAGAAACTGAGTTCCTACTCAATTTCAATTGGCCTTCAAGCATGAAAGTGAAGATGAGAAATTTTCTAGGTCCAAGGTGGATCATAGTCCAATAGGCACAACAATAGTGGAGTTGTTGTGATCAATATCCAAGGGGGGGATTGTTGGTTGTGGAGCTTAATTATATTCTTGATTCAAAGGTCTCGTTTCAACCACATTTGGACCCCATTTATTGATGGGGGGGGGGTGTTGGGGGGCTTTCCCACCCACATTTGGAGCCAGGGGGATCAAGGGGGGGTGGAAACACTTTATGGAGGCCCCGAGGAGAAAGTTTTGGGAAAATTACATTGTAAAATATTGTAATTTCATAGTCAATCTCAACCATTCATTATAAAGTCATAGATCTGATGATAGAAGTTATTTTATGGTTTTTTTCCCAGAAGGAAACCCTCTTTTATGACATAATTATTTTGCAGTTGTCTATGTGAGTGAATATTGTATTCTGATAGAGTATACTATGAGAGAAAGAAGAGGAAGTTACAATAGGTGTGTTGTAGGTTGTATTCCTTCATTTGATAGATAATAATAAATGAAGGACATGGAAATTTCTCTAGTGAACACATCCCACACTAGGTGAACCACACATGTATGTTTCTCTGTTGTATTATGTACTTTCTGTGTGCTATGTTTGCATTTATTTTATGTTATTTCTCTATGATCTTGTTTTTTTAATAGCTGGTATCAGAGTGAAAAGTAACTCGTAGGAAAAGAGGGTTCCTGGTTCGAGTGGGAGCAATGGTGGAAGATGGAAAGTTTTAGGTCGATAAATTTGACAGCGAAAACTACCAATTATGGAAGATGTATATGGAAGATTATTTATATCAGAAGGATCTTTAGCTACCATTGGGTGGAAAATAAAAATAATTGGTGAATAGGAAGGATGAAGAATGGGAGGTTCTTCATAGAAAGGCAGTCACTATGATACGACAATGCCTGGTAGCATCGATGTCTTTCAATATTTTGAAAGAAAATTCAATGGAGGATCTCATGGATGCATTGGCTAAACTATATGAAAAACCCTCAGCTTCCAACAAGGTATTTCTAATGAACTGATTATTTAATATGAATATGTCAGAAGGAGGGTCTATTGGTGACCATTTAAATGAATTCAATACAGTTACTAATAAGATAAGTTCTGTAGGAGTGAAATTTGACGAAGAGGTTAGGGATATTATAATATTATGCTCATTACGAGAAAGTTGGAATGACTTGGTCATGGATGTAAGTAACTTTGTCTCCAATTCACATTCTGAAATTTGAATATGTTGTTGGTGTTATCCTTAGTGAGGAAATGCAACGAAAAAGAACAAGAGAGACATCAGGTAATGCATTGACCGTGGACAACATGCGAAGACAAAAAGATAGAATAAATAACTCAGGGAACTGTGATAATTATAGGAAGGGAAGATCTAAATCCAGACTAGGAAAGATAGAGTGTTGGAATTGTGGGAAGAAAGGAAATTTGAAGAAAGATTGAAAATCTCCAAAGAAACAAAGAGATGGACAACAAAATAAAAATCAAGAAGCAAATGTAACAAGTGATGTGTTAAAATATGCTTTGATTCTTTCTTTAGATAATATTACTGAATCTTGGGTAGTAGATCATGGGCTTCATTTCATGCCACAATCCATAGAAAATATTTCCAATATTATGTTTAAGGTGATTTTAGACATATTTATTTGGGTGATGATGAACCATGTCAAATTGTTTGAATGAGTAAGGTACAAATAAAGAAAAATAATTGAAACATATAGTTATGGAAAGAGGTGAGACATATACCAGATACGACGAGAAATATAATTTCAATAGGGAAGTTGGAAAGTGAAGGGTGTATATCTACATTTGCAGATAAGGAATGGAAGGTCACTAAATGATCACTGGTAATGGAAACATGAGAGAAGGTAGGTACATTTTATTTATGTACCTGCAATGTTGACTCTTATATATTTTTATCTTCTACAGGAGTGGATACAACACTATGGAATCATAGGCTTGGACACATGAGTGAGAAGGGGATGGAGATACTTCAGAAAATTAATTTGTTGCTAGATATTAAACAAATTGATTTGGATTTCTGTGAGCACTGTGTTTATGGAAAACATAAAAGAGTCAGATTTCTCATAGTCAAAAAGGAAAAGAAGAGTGAAAAGTTAGAGATTATGCATACATATGTATGGGGACCAACTTAGGTATCATATCTTTTTGGCTCTCGTTATTATTTTACTTTGATTGATGATGCAACTAGAAAAATTGGATTTATTGCATTTGAAAAAAATATGATGTTTTTGACACTTTTAATAAATGGAAATATTTGGTTGAGAATAAGAGAAGAAAAAGGTTGAAGTGTCTCAAAGAAGACAATGGAGGTGAATATTGCAGCAAGAAGTTTGATGATTATTAATCATACCATGGGATCCATGTTGGATATACTTAACACACACCTAGGATTTCTTTTTCCTAAGGTTTTCCCTATGTTTATTAGTCATTATTCAGTCTCCTATAGTTTTGAGAGAATATTCCTTTTCCTACATTCTAGGAGAATATTCTCTTCAATTCATGTAGTGTCCCCAAGGCCGAGCCCCATCACAAATTATGTTATATGCAAAGAATTGTAAATGTGTTCTATAGGCTGGTGAGTCAAGTTTTGTATAAGCTGGAAGGCTTATGTGTTTGTTAGGCCAGGGAGCCTAAGTGTTGAAGGCCAGGAGCCTGTTGATGTACTTGTATGTATGCAGATCAATTAATAAAATATAAACACCGCCAGTGCAGACCGACCATGATGAATGAGTGATGGGGGACTGAGCGTCCACGGAGTGGGAAAGGAACTAGGGGCTGGAAGGTGGGAAAGGGGCTGAGTGATGAGCCTAGGGG
>SNQJ01S0001507.1:155684-171718 GCA_010110895.2 Picea sitchensis | reverse complement strand
CCTTCATCAATCTTGCGGTCCAAAACCCATGACTAGGGTTGACATCAATGACAACAACCAATCTTCCAACATGTTGCATGGTCTAACATGCAAGATATAAATGTGCTAACCAATAAACTAGATAATTCATTTGCAATGAAGGATTTGGGTGTTGCAAGGAAAATCCTTGGAATGAGAATAAAAAGAGACAAGAAAAATTAAAAATTAAAAAAATTAACATTGTCTTAGGGTGAGTACATAGAGAAGGTGTTGGAGAGTTTTAGAATGTAGAATGAAAAACCAGTTAGTAAACCTTTGGTGATACAAATTATTTTTGACACAAAATGAGAGCAGAGATATAATAAATAAATGTACAGATATATATCAGATATCCAATAATATAACAAAGATATATCAGATATATAACCATAAACACAGAGAGTAATACACAATTTCTATTAATGAACGAAATGTACAAAACTATAGAAATATAGAGTGAACGACTCGTTAGAATGGTGTCATCGTATCTCTGAGAAATGATGTGACGGCTATGCTCATTCGCAAGAAGATAATTGTTACAATGAGGCTCAAAAATAATTTTTAACATAAAGAAAATCTAAAACCCTAACCCCGGAAGATGAAAATTAAACACTTTTGTGGACCTCGTTTTGGGTAGTTTTGGTGTATCAACTTCCTGGGGGCGTAACTTTGTCATACGATATCCGTTTGGGGCGCACGATAGCTCGTTGGAAAGGTACCAATGATGAGATTCATTTTGGGGGCTCAATTAGAGTCTTTATATATCATTGTGGTTTCCGATCGTGAAAAAACATCATTTAGGCCCTCAAAATGGCCTCGTAAGTTTGGGCCCCGAAAAACTACATCATTTCCAAAAAATTGTTTTGAGCCAGTTGGAATAGGTGGGTGGCCATAGAGATCCTCCTAGATCATTTGTGTAGCCTTTTCAAACTAACCAAGTAAATGTGTCTCAAGACACAGGAGAAGATAAAATACATTTCCAAGGTCCCTTATTCATCAGTAGTTGGAAGATTGATGTATACGATGGTGTGCACAAGACCTGATATTGCACATGCAGTGGGAGTTGTGAGAAGGTATATGAAAAATCTATGTAAAGAACATTGGGAGATATTAAAGTGGATTATCAGTTATTTGAGAGGTACAATTAGTCATGAATTATGTTTTGGAGGTTCAAACATTGTTCTACAAGGATATGTTGATCCAGATATGGAAAGTGATAAAGATAGCAGGAGGAGCACACCATAGTATGTTTTTATTGTAGTTGGAACAATGGTAAGTGATATTTCAAAACTGCAAAATGTTGTTGCACTTTAGACAACATAAGCATAGCATGTTTCTGCTATAGAGGCTAGTAAGGAGATGATTTGGTTACATAGGTTTATGGAGGAATTGGGAAAGAAGCAGGAGAATAACAGGTTGTACTGTGACAACTAGAGTGCCATTCATCTTGCAAAGAACTCAAACTTCCATTCTAAGAATAAGAATATACAACTCAGGTACCATTTCATACAATCCTCTTTGGAATAAGGACAATTGAAGTTGGAAAATATACATATTAGCCAGAATCCTGTAGACATGTTAACGAAGGTAGAAACCAGGGAGAAACTCAGTTCCTGCTCAGTTTCAGTTGGTCTTCAAGTATGAAGGTGAAGATGAGAAATTTGTCAGGTCCAAGGGGGATCATACTCCAACAGGTACAACAATAGTGGAGTTGTTGTGATCAGTCTCCAAGTGGGAGATTGTTGGTTGTGGAGCCTAATTATCTTCCTAATTTTTATGTAGGTCAAAGAAACTATATGATACACAATTCTAGGATAGGGGGCCAATTTTTTTCTTAATGCAATTGAAATATTGTAATTTGGTAGTCCATATGAACCATTCATTATAAGGTCACAGATATGATGGTTGAAGTTATGTTAGGGTTTTGTTTTTCCCTAGAAGGTTATCCTCTTTTCCTATGAGGGAATTTTATTGCGGTGATAGAAGAAGGTGAATATTGTATTCTGAGATAGGGGACTGTGCGAGAAAGAAGAGGAAGTTACAGTGTATGTGTTCAAGGTTATATCGTTCATTTTGATGGATAATAATAAATGAAGGAGATCACAATTTCTCTGGTGGATGTAACCCACATTGGGTGAACCACATATATCTGTGTCTCTATTGTATTGTGTATCTTCTATGTTTTATTTACGCATTTGTTTTATTTTATTTCTCTACGATCCTGTTTTTCTAACAGTTATCGCTTATGGGATTGTGAAAATCATAAAATCATTAAAAATAGTTATGTGGTATTCAATGAAAAGGTCACGTGTAGAGATAAGTTGCAGGGAAATAAATAGGAAAATGAAAACATAGAATACAGAGTGCTTAATGAAATCAAAGAAAATGAAATTCCAAAGGTACCAAAAAATCAAAATGTACAACAAGAGGAGCAACAGGAACCTCAAACTCCTACAAGTGTTGTTAGAAGATATACCAGGTTAAGTAGACCCCCTGAATGATACTCTCCTTCATTGTATTATTTAATGTTTTTTTTTTAAGTAAGAGCTATATATATTCCCTTTCATGGAGAAAAATTACAGTATCATCAGTGATATTAGGGATTCACTTGTACTGAATTTTCGCCAGGGGAAACCAATTCGGCTAAGATCTCTCTCTATAATCATAATAAAATTTAAACACCATGTTCTGAATCGCCCCATGGGGAAACCGATTTTACCAGATCTCCAATTAAAATTATAAGACAAAAAAAAGAATTGCCTAATGACATACAAAAAATTGACTGTGCTGAACTTTGACGTGCTAAGAGGGATCTGCTAAAAAACATGAACAATTGATAGAGTGAGACATGCTTGATGACACCTTTGTGATTTCCGCATCTCAATTTATGTGTAGTTCATGCATGCCCACCTCTTCCTCGACAGTCGTCTGGATATATGGAAAGATAGTCTCCTATGAAGTAGCTAGGGAATCAGTCGTCATTCCTGGAGCATGCAGTGAATGGAGTAGGGTCGCAAGAAGAAATTCAATTTTCTTTGCGCGCTGGTCCAAGTGCTCCAACTAAAAGAGAAGGTCATCCATGTCCTATCTGACCATGAAGGCCAGATCCTGTAGTATCGACACCGAGTCTCTGAATCTAACATAAGAAGCACAATCCAAGATCAGATGCTCTTCTAATTGTGCAGGGAGCTTATCCAACTGAACAGGGAACTCCTACAGAGATGAAAAAGGGTTCGAGGGTGGCAAGGGAATGGATGGTGGTGGCGAGGGGCCAGAGGGTGGTGGGATCGCTCAGTGGACCAAGGCTGACTGTGAAGACGAGGCCATATCCTGGATTGGGCCATGAGAATATCCTAGAGAATTTCCTTGGAGGTCGAACAACTCCACATGACATGCCCATGGCGAGGACAAAGGAGAGAGACCACTTTGGCTTGAGGAGGATTGGGTGGATGAAGGGTGCGAGGAACTGGGTGAAATAGAGGGGATAGGAAGATGTTTGTTGAAAATGGCTAGTTTGTTTTGGAACCAGAGAGGTCCTCTCTTCGACTTCCCTCAAAGTCGAGGCATGGACAAATGTGAGTGAAGGTGAGGCAAAGACAAGAATGGAAAAATGAGAGTGAACAAGAGTTTGAATGGAAGATAACAAATGTAGTGTATAGGAGAGACATTATGGTGCGAGGGCTGTCGGGGGTGGTTACCATAAAAAGAGAGCTGAAGGAGAAGTTCCCACGCGTGCAGAGGTGACGGCCTACATCCTACCGACATCGTTAGGAAAGAAGAAACAAAGGAGGCATGCTGGGGAAATTAGNGGGGGGGGGTGTTAAATGAAGGGGAGGGGATGCATGCACTGGTCACGTGGTATATGGAGAGGTGGTAGGAACAATCTTCTCCCATCGATGTGTGGACCTTTTTGGCACCCCATACGGGAGGATATCAGTGCTGAGAGCCCGAGCAATACAATCCTAGAGGATAGGATGATCATTGTGGGAGGGGGATAGGAAGATGATATCTGGTCCTTCTAGAGCCACCTCAATATTGGCTAACTTGTTGGTTATCTAATTGGCTCTCCGCTATACATGCAAAGGAATAAGGGCTGAGTGAGGCCTAATGAGAGCTTCAATGGCATTGAGTCCTGTGGTAAGACGCCAACGAGGGGAGATTTTGTCTGGTTCAGCCCCGTTAATAATTTTGGTGAAAAGGATGAGAATGATTTGAGATTCCCCCTCGACGATCAACTTATGGTGACCATGTTCCTGATAAATCTACAGTCCTTTCCTGAGTCCGTAGAGCTCATCTGCATTGTTTGTGTTGTGTCCTATGCTGCTAGCAACAATACTCATGATGGTTCCTTGGCTGTTGCGGAGAACCACTCCGAACCCAACAGGGCCTGGATTACCTTTGGAGGCTCCATCAAAATTTAACTTGACAAAACCTGGAGAAGGAGGGGACCAATGTGTGGATCTGCCTACAATATAGAAGCTTTGAAGTTTCTTGGGAGTATGAGGGTTGAGGTTGATGCTCTAGATGTCAAGAATGTTCTTTTCTTAGGGAGGGCATGCCAAGTCCTCCTCTTTCCATGGTTGAAGGTGGATGGTTTCTCTAATATTGTTGTGTATGTGTTTCCAAACTTTCTTTCAGGAAAGATGAGACGAGTGGAAGATCCTCCTATTAAGTTCTTTCCAAATATGCTAGAGGATTAAACCCAGAAGTAGCTGGAAGAAACGGTTGAGGATGTCAGAGTGAAAAGGTGAGTCTCACCATCCTTCTAAGGCTTCCCTGAGGCCTTCGCGATTGTGGTCTGTTATGCACATGATTATAGCGCATTGGTCCCAATTTTTTGAACTATAGGAACAAATATTAAGCAGGTGGTTTTGGGATTATGAGTCTTCCAGACATAGAGGGTAGACGGAGGGACCGGCAAAGCCTCTTTTGGTGAGATTGTCCTAGGTGAGGATACCTTTATGTGCAACACGCCAAAGGAATGTACTAATTTTTTGTTAGTGTTTGATTCTCCATATTTTCTCCCATATGTTCTCTTGGGGAAAGAGGTGGAAGGCTGTCTTGATGTCATAATATTATTTAATGGTGAAGGTGTCCTTGGATGAGTGCCCCCATCTTAGGATGTCCTCTCCTTGAATAATTTTCATTTTTCTGGAGATGATTATCTCGTGCCAAGGATGAAGATCCACATGCACTGGTATGTGGAGTTTTGTATGAGTGTACTTCCAGTGATGCCCTGTTTCCCCAAGGGGTTCCTCTTTCCAATAGTTCACGAATGTGATTAGACCGACCTATGTGGTAGGGGCTAGAAATTTTTTGCCATAGAGTCCTTCTCTAGAGAAGGCCATTGGTGCCAATATTCATACCAAAAGGAAGTTGTTCTTCCATTCCTCACTTCCCAGAAGGTGTGGTTTGCAATTAGGGAGTGGTTTTGATTTGTGGCATTCTAGAAGAGCCATAGGTGTTTTCATTCCAGCGGATTAATTGCTTCTTTGAAATGTTTGGAGCATATTTCTTTCTCCAAAGTCATTCCCATAGGTCTTTGGGTCTCTTTAGCCACCTCTACCAGATCCTAGCACTGATAAATTTATTAAGAGTGGTGTGGACCCATAGTACAATACCTCCTATTAGCTTTGGCATGCAAATCTTGTCCCAACTAATTAGTGTTATTTTCTGGTCATTCTTGGCCCCTTGCCAAAGACAATTTCTTTGTAAGGTTTTGATGGTGGTTAAAATGCAGTTGGGTGCCGTGAAGGAATAGATGGGAAAGCTTTGAAAGACTAATTTGAGAAGGATGAGACAATTGGGAAGATTGAGCTTACGAAAATTCCATGATGAGAGTATTTTTGCTAGGGAGGAAAGGAGCCCCTCCCAAGAGTTGTTTCATAGATCTTTGTTTATAATGGGAATGCCAAGGTATTTGGACGGAAGGGAGCTACATGTGAAGCTTAGGATATTGGTAATATGAAGTTTAACAGGGATAGGGGTTTTAAAAAGAATATCTAGGATTTTTCTCAGTTGATGTATATTCCTAAGGCTTCACATAAAGTTTGAAGAATAAGGGGGATTTTAAGTGGTTGTCGGACAGTTGGGGAACCCAACATTAAGGTGTCATCGACAAAATGGATGTGGGAGACTAGGGTATCTATTCCATGTAGGGGGACTCCCATCAGGGATCTATTAGCTATAGATTCTTTAATGTAATGACATAACCCGTCTTCCATGATGATGAAAAGGAAGGGGGACAAGGGCTCCCCTTGTTGTATTCCGCGAGAAGGTGAGAAGGGGTGGTAGGAACACCATTTATCAGTATGGAGAAAAAAGAGGAGGAAGTAAGATTCATAATCCAATCTATCCAGTCAGGAGTAAATCCAAAAGACAACAGAATGGATTTCATGTAAGCCCACCTTAATTTTTCAAAGGCTTTAAAGAGATCTAGATTTAGTAACATACTTGGAGTGCCTATGCTTTGGAGGGACTGGGTGACTTCATGAGAAAGGAAGACGCTATCTAGAATTTGACTGCCTTCAACATAACTGACTGTTCGTGAGAAATGATGAAGGGAAGGAGGGGCTTGAGGCGCTGGGAAATCACTTTTGTTAACAATTTATAAATTACATCGCAGAGAGAAATTGGTCTGAACTGCTTGGGGTGAGTGACTCATTCTTCTTTAGGAATGAGGGTGAGCAAGGTGGAGTTAAGAGTGGGGAGAACCTATCTAGACATGCGAGAGTCCTCAATGATTTCCAAAACTTCCTCCCGTATCATGGGCCAACAGAAGTGGAAAATATCCACTGTGAAGCTGTCCAGACCATGAGCTTTACCTTCAGGAGTGTCTTGTAAAGCTAGGTATACTTCTTCAATAATGATTGGTCTTAAAAATGATTCATTCTGTTCTTGAGTGATGATGTCTAGAATGTGTTGTGTGCTCTTTTCTATTGCAGGAGATCTATCACTGGGGGTCTCGGAAAACAGGTCTTGGTAGTATGAGACCAGTTCCTGCTTGAGATCTTCATGTTTTTCTAACATTTGACCCTTTTCTGTGACCAAGTGAGTGATTCGATTTATGTGCCTCCGCTAGATGGTTTCTCGGTGAAAGAACTTGGTATTTCATTCCCCCTCTTGAAGCCACTATATTCGAGACTTTTTCCTCCCCAAAATTTCCGCTTGAGTCTGCCTTTCCTCCAACTGTTGCTTGAATAGAGTTTCCTTCTCTTTGAGTTTGTTCGTGAGACCCTGATTTCTGATTTGGATTTGGAGGAGCTCCATTTGATCATTTATATTCCTTTGGGCCTAAAAAATGTTCCCGAAGTTTTGTTTGTTCCATATCTTGAGGAACTTCTTAAATGTTTTTAATATTTGTTGAAATCGAAACATTTTGGAACTGTGTGGGTGGCGACTTCCTTCCACCAATTTGGGGCCAAGGCTTGGAACATTGAATGAGTGAGCCAAAATTGTTCAAATCTGAAAGGCTTGCACCCTAGGGTGCTTGAAATGTCTAGTGAGAGATGGATTGGTCAGTGATAAGATCCATAGGTGTCCAAGATACTAGCTTCCAGTGAGAGGTCATCCATTAAGAGGGATTTCGATATGAGGAAGCGATCAAGGCGACACGCCAATTGTTAGGACCCTGAGTGTCGGTTCGACTAGGTAAAGAGGTCATTTTGAGTTTCCATATCTATGAGATAGAGCTTGTCAATTAATGCTTAAAAGTGCACACATTCTGCCTTAAGTCTACGAATTCCCCCTCTTTTCTTGTTTAGGCTGTAGACCATATTGAATTCACTGCCCAGTATCCATCTATGATTAGTGGTGAGGGTAGCCAACCATTCCATATTTTGAATAAAGTTTATCTTATGCCCCTGAGTGGTCGGGCCATATACATTTGTAAGGTAGTCAAGGTTATTAGATCTGATAATCATATATTCCATTGAGATTGTCCATTTAGTGGTGAAGAAATTCTCCAAAACCACAAATCTAGGGTTCCAGAGAATAACCAAACCTCCATCCGCACCAATGGTGTCGATGGTCATCATTTTCCCTTTTTTCCAACATCTAGAGAGGATTTGAGTCATTTCTGCTCTTACACATTTTGTTTCTTGAAGTAAAAGAATGTTTGTTTTTTCTACTATGATACAATCATAGAAGAAATGACTCAAATCTATGATACGATCATAGATTTGTTTCTTGAAGTAAAAGAATGTCTGTTTTTTCTGCTATGATACGATCATGTAGAAGCCTTTTCTTTCTATGACTGTTGAGGCCTTGTATATTCCAAGAGATAAGCTTCATGATGATGATGGGGAGGGGAGAGGGGGAAAGCTATCAGAGATGAGATGTATCTAACCTGATTTTACCATAAAATATCTGATTTCCTGTATGAGCTTTTGGGTTTATTTTCTTCCTTTTTTATTTTCCTCCTTCTAAGGCTTGCCTTGTTCTTTTTGCGGGATTCCCTGGATTTAAAATCCCTATCTAGATCTATCTGCAGAATCCACTGAGGAGTTGAGGAATACCTTATGGAATTTGCACAGTTGGTGAAAAGGGACAGTATACAACTCCTTCTTGCGATAAGCCTNATATGGATGGAGTTGTTCCAAAATTGGGGTGCTTGTTGTTGTGTCTTTTGTGATGCAGTGAGTTGCATTTTCTTGAGGAGGTATCTATGGCTCATCCATATCTTCAAGAATTTACTGAAGGAAATCAAAGGAGTTGTTGGAGGGTGGTTCCTTGTTGGCAATTGACATCATTTTCCTGGCGGTTTGGCATCACCTTCCGGACACATGGGTGAAGTTATCTCTTGATTTATTTGATTCAGGGTTATCGTCCTTTCCCATAACATTCATAGGATAGTCCCTGAAGAGATGCCCATGTTCATGGAATTTTCTACACTGAAAGGATATCTGCTCATAATCAATGGTTTGAGACCACTCTTTATCATGATATTCAAGGGCGATGGAGTCTAGGAGGGGATTTGAGATATTGATGTAGACACAAATACGAGCATAAGATGTATACCTTCTCTTCTTGTATGCTTCAAAGGATTTGACATAAGCTCCAATGGTGTTTCCTATGCCTATCAGGATCTCTTCTAACTAGAACTCCTATGGCAAGCAATATAGATGAATCCATACCGATGCATGTGCAAAGTCTTCTTTTTCTGGGCTAAATTTCTCCGTCCAAAATCACTGAAAGAGGGCAACTGAGTTGAAAAAATATGGTCCTCCATTGAATATGTAGTTTTATCTTATAGGTTGTGGAATATGATGGTGAAGAATCCCTTTGAGCCTAGTTGTAGGTCATAGTTTCCTTTGGGTTTTCACCAGTAGTGTATCCATTTGATGAGCTCATGTTCGTAGGGCCAAAGGCCTAGGAAGTTTCCTACCAGTGCATATTCCCTCATGCATTTCTTCTGTTCCTCGATTCTGGGCGTGCTGATCACATATTTCAGTGTTGATGGTGCTTGGGGGATGCACTTCCTAGGTTCCCAAGAATGAGTTGTTTTTGTTTGAACTGGTCCATTATCAATATCCATTTTTTTTCCTTTTGTTGCGCCTTCAAAGAATATTTGTGAGCATTGGCACGGTGGTGGTTCAAAGGAGGGTCGGAAGAATCCCTCGCCTGTATGCTCCTACACAATTGCTTGACTGTAGGATGTGCCTCATGGCCCTCCCTCATTTTGAATCATGGCTTGCCCCGCTAGGGGCGGCGGAAGAAAGCAAAGATCTGAGTGCTAAAACCATAAACCCTAGCAGAGAACATTGTCACTCATCATGCATCCACAATCCTATTACTTAATCTTGACTGAATCTAGTGAACCAGAAAGTTATTAAGAGGTAATGAAAGTAGACACTAAAAAGAAGCGGGAGAAAGGAATGGAAGAGGAAATGGATTCCTTGGTAAATAACTAGACTTGGGACTTGGTTTAATTTCCTGCAAGAAAAAGAGAATTGCAGAATAAATGGGTTTACAGGTTGAAGGAAGAAGATGGAGGCAAAAGTGGTACAAGGCTAGATGTGTTGTAATTGGGTTTGCAGAAAAGAAAGTTATATATTTTGTTGAATTTTTTCTCTTTTTGTTAAAATGACTTCAATTGGACTATTTTAAGACTTATGGTAGTAGAATAATTTCATATTGAATAGTTAGATGTAAAATCTTCTTTTATCCATGGGCATTTGGAGGAAGAGATTTATATGCAGTAGCTAGAGGGGTATGAGGTTAAAGGGAAGGAAAATTTGGTATGAAAGTTGAAGAAGAGCTTGTATGGCCTAAAGAAAGGTCCAAGGCAGTGGTATTTGAATTTTGATAGGTTTATGACAGAGGAAGGTTATAATAGATGTCATTTTTATCACTATGTTTATTTTAAGAGGCTAGAAAATGGAAGACATAATATCTTTCTATTTTATGTAGATGACATAATTGTTGCAGGGTCTACCATGCAGGATATAAATGTGCTCAAAAGGAAATTAGATAATTCATTTTCAATGAAGGATTTGGGTTTTGCAAAGAAAATCCTTGGTATGAGAATATCAAGAGATAGGAAAGATAACAAATTGACATTGTATCAGGGTGAGCACATAGAGAAGGTGTTGGAGAGGTTTAGAATGAAAAATGAAAAATTAGTTAGTACACCTTTGGCCAACCATTTCAAATTAAACAAGGAAATGTGTCCCAAGACACAAGAGTAGATATCATACATGTCCAAGGTCCCTTATTCTTTAGCAGTTGGCAGTTTGATGTATGCAATGGTGCGGGAAAGACCAAATATTGTACATGTAAAGGGAGTTGTGACCAAGTATATGAACAATCCAAGTAAAGAACATTAGGAGGAAGTAAGATGGAGTCCTAATTATTTGAGAGGTACTATTGCTCATGCATTATGTTTTGGAGGTGAAAACACTATTCTACAAGGATATGTTGATTCAGATATGCCACGTGATACATATATTAGGAGGAGCACCACATGGTATGTTTTTACTGTAGCTGGAACAACAATATGTTAGGTTTTGAAACTACAAAATGTTGTTTGAATTTCATCAAAGATACTAGAGTATGTTGTTGCTACAGAGGTTAGTAAAGAGATGATTTGGCTACATAGGTTTATGGAGGATATGGGAAAGCAACAGGAGAATAACAGGTTGTACTGTGATACCCATTGTTCCATTCATCTTTCAAATAAATTAACCTTCCATTCTAAGACTAATCATATACAACTCAGGTACCATTTCATACGATCCATTATGGAATATGGAGAATTGAAGTTGGAAAAGATACACATTAGCAGGAATTCTCCATACATGTTAAGAAAGGTAATAACTAGGGAGAAACTGAGTTCCTACTCAATTTCAATTGGCCTTCAAGCATGAAAGTGAAGATGATAAATTTTCTAGGTCCAAGGTGGATCATAGTCCAACAGACACAACAATAGTGGAGTTGTTGTGATCAATATCCAAGTGGGGGATTGTTGGTTGTGGAGCCTAATTATATTCTTGATTCAAAGGTCTTGTTTCAACCACATTTGGACCCCATTTATTGATGGGGGGGGTGTTGGGGGGCTTCCCCACCCACATTTGGAGCCAAGGGGATCAAGGGGGGGTGGAAACACTTTATGGAGGCACCCGAGGAGAAAGTTTTCAGAAAATTACATTGTAAAATATTGTAATTTCATAGTCAATCTCAACCATTCATTATAAAGTCATAGATCTGATGATAGAAGTTATTTTAGGGTTTTTTTCCCAAAAGGAAACCCTATTTTATGACATAATTATTTTGCAGTTGTCTATGTGAGTGAATATTGTATTCTGAGAGAGTATACTATAAGAGAAAGAAGAGGAAGTTACAACAGGTGTGTTGTAGGTTGTATTCCTTCATTTGTTAGATAATAATAAATGAAGGACATGAAAATTTCTCTAGTGAACACATCCCACACTAGGTGAACCACACATATATGTTTCTCTATTGTATTATGTACTTTCTGTTTGTTATGTTTGCAGTTATTTTATGTTATTTCTCTATGATCCTATTTTTCTAATAGATGGTATCAGAGAAAAAAGTAACTCGCAGGAAAAGAGGGTTCCTGGTTCAAGTGGGAGCAATGGTGGAAGATGCAAAGTTTAAGGTCGATAAATTTGACAGCCAAAACTAACAATTATGGAAGATGTATATGGAAGATTATTTATATCAGAAGGATCTTTAGCTACCATTGGGTGGAAAAAAATAATAATTGGTGAATAGGAAGGATGAAGAATGGGAGGTTCTTCATAGAAAGGTCGTTGCTATGATACGAAAATGCCTGGTAGCATCGATGTCTTTCAATATTTTGAAAGAAAATACAATGGAGGATCTCATGGATGCATTGGCTAAACTATAGGAAAAACCCTCAGCTTCCAACAAGGTATTTCTAATGAACTGATTATTTAATATGAATATGTCAGAAGGAGGGTCTGTTGGTGACCATTTAAATGAATTCAATACAATTACTAATTGGATGAGTTCTATAGGATTGAAATTTGACGAAGACGTTAGGGATATTATAATATTATGCTCATTACGAGAAAGTTGGAACGACTTGGTCATGGCTGTAAGTAACTTTGTCTCCAATTCACACTCTGAAATTTGAATATGTTGTTGGTGTTATCCTTAGTGAGGAAATGCGAAGGAAAAGAACAAGTGAGACATCAGGTAATGCATTGACCGTGGACAACATGGGAAGAAAAAAAGATAGAGGAAATAGCTCATGGAAATGTGATAATTATAGGAAGGGCAGATCTAAATCCAGACTAGGAAAGATAGAGTGTTGGAATTGTGGGAAGAAAGGAAATTTGAAGAAAGACTGCAAATCTCCAAAGAAACAAAGAGATGGACAACAAAATAAAAATCAAGAAGCAAATGTAACAAGTGATGTGTTAAACTATGCTTTGATTCTTTCTTTAGATAAGATTACTAAATCTTGGGTAGTAGATCATGGGCTTCATTTCATGCCACACCCCATAGAAAATATTTCCAATATTATGTTTAAGGCGATTTCAGACATCTTTATTTGGGTGATGATGAACCATGTCAAATTGTTTGAATCGGTAAGGTACAAATAAAGCAAAAGAATTGAAACATATGGTTATGGAAAGAGGTGAGACATATACCAGATACGACGAGAAATATAATTTCAATAGGGAATTTGGAAAGTGAAGGGTGTATATCTACATTTGTAGATAAGGAATGGAAGGTCACTAAATGATCACTGGTAATGGAAACAAGAGAGAAGGTAGGTATAGTTTATTTATGTACCTGTAATGTTGACTCTTATATATTTTTATCTTCTACAGGGGTGGATACAACACTGTGGAATCATAGGCTTGGACACATGAGTGAGAAGGGGATGGAGATACTTCAGAAAATTAATTTGTTGCCAGATATTAAACAAATTGATTTGGATTTCTGTGAGCACTGTGTTTATGGAAAACATAAAAGAGTCAGATTTCTCATAGTCAAAAAGGAAAAGAAGAGTGAAAAGTTAGAGCTTGTGCATACATATGTATGGGGACCAACTTAGGTATCATATCTTTTTGGCTCTCGTTATTATGTTACTTTGATTGATGATGCAACTAGAAAAATTGGGTTTATTGCATTTGAAAAAAATATGATGTTTTTAACACTTTTAATAAATGGAAATATTTGGTTGAGAATAAGAGAAGAAAAGGTTGAAGTGTCTCAAAGAAGACAATGGAGGTGAATATTGCAGCAAGAAGTTTGATGATTATTAATCATACCATGGGATCCATGTTGGATATACTTAACACACACCTAGGATTTCTTTTTCCTAAGGTTTTCCCTATGTTTATTAGTCATTATTCAGTCTCCTATAGTTTTGAGAGAATATTCATTTTCCTACATTCTAGGAGAATATTCTCTTCAATTCACACTTTTGTTTGATCAGTTGAGTGGAGTCTAGATGCAACATTGGGATCATCACTAGATAATTCACATTGTACCTAGGATTATCACAAGACTAGTGCATTACTCATGATTCCCTGATCTCCTCCTCACTTCACTCAGTTTCAATCAGTTAATCGAGTACTGAGAGACTAGTTAAATGAGACTGGGTGGCAGTTTACTCCCATAACTTCCAATGTGTGCCCAGATCACTCTATACCACCACTATGGCACATTGGTTCTCCTCTAGTGCACATTAGTTGAGTTATACAGAGTATATCATGTGTAAATTATCATTCATTCATTTGGATAATGAAAATTCTTTGTTCTCACTCTCTTGTTTCTCTCTTCTATCATTTTTCTACAAGTTGTGTATGTCATTTTCTAACTAGATATTATCTATGCAGGTTCATTCACATTTACATGGTATTAGAGCTGACAAATTACTAGGAAAATGGGACACCAGATTCTTTTGTAGGTACCAAAGATTGAAGACATCGGGAAAAATGAAATTTCCAAAAGAATTCATTCTTACACCGTACAATTTCTTTGCATGGAAGGAAATAATGATAATGCATCTTTAAAGTAGAGGATTATATTGGTTAACCATGAACACAGATACCAAAACCACATCAGCCATTGAAAAATACAATTATATGAATCGAATGGATGAAGCTTTTGGAACTATTTGCAGTCTCATTTCTCATGAGAAAGTCTCTCACATATCCTCGTTTAAAACCCCCAATGAAGCCTAGACCACCATGGAAGGTATTTTTCAAAAATAGGACAAGATGAGGGGACACATGCTCAAGGAATAATTTCTTATTTTGGATCCAAAAACCTTCTAAAATCTGCAATATTTCTTTACCAAATATAAGGATTTGCTGGCGCAACTCAAGGCTTGCGGGATGATAATTTAAGGAGGAGAAACAAATGGTTCTTACCATTCTTTCCAAACTTAATCTGGAATACTCAATGTTTTTATACACAGTTCATTCAGTTAGGCTCACCTCTGGATCTACTTGGAACAATCCCTCTCTTGAGGCCTTTATTGAGTATCTGACACAAGAGTAGACCAAGCTCATCAATATGGGAAAAATCAAAGGCTCAAAGGCGCATGCACTTGCCGTGAAAAATGGTAGCAGCCACCAAAATCATAAATCTAAAGACACAGACAAAAGGAAGGCACATGCAAATCCAAATAAGGAAGGGTACTCAAAACCCTTCAACGATGCCTCCAGATCCAAAGGTGGAAAGGGAGTAAAAGGGGAGAACTGCACTTACTTCCATAAAATATTCCATCCAGAATCTACATGTATGCAGAAACAGATATATCAAATGGTCCAAATACTTCAACAAAAAAACCTTGGAGATCACATCCCCAAGGGTTCCAAGAAGAATAAGCCAGAAGATCAAAATCTCAAGAAAGAAAATTCTAGTCATGCTTTGATTTCCATCAACTCCTCTCCCAGTGCTTGGATTGTAGATTCATGAGCATCACACTACATGGAAGCCAAAAAATAAGTCTACTCTTCATTGGATGCATGAAAAGGTCCTCTTATTCTGATGGCAGACAACTCTTAGGTCGAGGTCACTGGAAAAGGAAGAATAGAGCTCACAAACGGAAGCATCAAGAATGTGTTACACATTCCAAAACTTTCTATCATCTTCTCTCCATGTATCAAATTACAAAAACCGGCACT
Organism: Picea sitchensis; assembly: GCA_010110895.2. NCBI lineage: Eukaryota > Viridiplantae > Streptophyta > Pinopsida > Pinales > Pinaceae > Picea > Picea sitchensis. The sequence goes on along the minus strand of SNQJ01S0001507.1, from coordinate 156,068 downwards.
GGAAATAGACTTGTATTCACACCTGATGATGTGGATATCTATGAAATGCAAATAAATTTCAAGGTTTCTACCGGTGAGGTAAATCATCATTCTATTAGAAAAATAGGACCATGGAGCAATAAAATAAAACAAATGCGGAAACAAAACACAGAAGATACACAATACAATAGAGACACAGATTTATGTGGTTCACCCAATGTGGGATATGTCCACCAGAGAAATTTACAGGTCCTTCCTTTATTATTATCCAACATATGAAGGGATACAACCTACAACAAACCCGCTGCAACTTCCTCTTCTTTCTCTCAAAGTCTCCTATCTCAGAATACAATATTCGCCATCAATCATAGCCACAATTCATTTCCCTCATAAAAGAGGGTTGCC
>SNQJ01S0001507.1:10694-149989 GCA_010110895.2 Picea sitchensis | reverse complement strand
CAAAAATGGGGTGCTTGTTGTTGTGCCTTTTGTGTTGCAGTGAGTTGCAATTTCTTGAGTAGGTATATGTAGTTCATCCATATCTTCCGGAATTTGCTGAAGGACATCAAAGGAATTTTTGGAGGTTGGTTCCTTGTTGGCAATTGGAACCATTTTCCTAGTGGTTTGGCATCACCTTTCAACCACATGGGTCAAGTCGTCTCTTGATTTATTTGATTCAAGTTTATCGTCCTTTCCCATAGCATTCATAGGATAGTCCCTGAAGACATGCCCATGTTCATGGAATTTTCTACACCGAAAGGGTATGTGCTCATAATCAATGGTTTGATACCATTATTCATTAAGATATTCAAGGGCGATGGAGTCTAGGAGGGGCTTTAAGATATTGAGGTAGACACAAATAAGAGCATAGGATGCATACCTTCTCTACTTGCTTGCTTCAAAGGATTTGACATAATCCCCAATGTTGTTTCCTATGCCTACCATGATCTCTTCTAACTAGAACTTCTATGGCAAGGAATATAGACAAATACATACCAGTGCATGTGCAAAGTCTTCTTTTTTCGGGCTAAATTTCTTCATCCAGAATCGCAGAAAGAGGCCAACTGAGTTGAAAAAATATGGTCCTCCATCGAATATGTGGTTTTTATCTTCTAGGTTGTGGAATATGATGGTGAATAATCTCTTTGAGAGTAGTTGTAGGTCATAGTGTCCTTTGGGTTTCTATCAGTAGTGTATCCATTTGACGAGCTCACGTTCGGAGGGTCAAAGGCCTAGGAATTTTCCCACCAATGCATAGTCCCTCATGTATTACTTCTGTTCCTCGATTCTAAGCATGTTGATCACATATTTCAGTGTTGATGGTGCATGAGGGATGCACTTCCCAGGTTCCCAAGGATGAGTTGTTTTTGTTTGAACTGGTCCATTATCAATCTCCATTTATTTTCCTTTTGTTGCACCTTCAAAGAAGATTTGCGAGCATTGGTCTGGTGATGGTTCAAAAGAGGGTTGGAATAAGCCCCCACTTGTATTCTCCTGCACATCTGCTTGAATGTAGGAGTCGCCTCGTGACCCTCCCTGATTTGTAATCATGGCTTTCCTCGCCAGGGGCGGCGAAAGAAAGTAGAGAGTCGAGCACTAAAACCATAAACCCTAGCAGAGAACATTATCACTCATCATGCATCCACAATCCTATTATTTAGTCTTGACTGACTCTGGTGAACCAGAAAGTTATGAAGAGGGAATGAAAGTAGACACTAAAAAGAAGTGAGAGCAAGGAATGAATGAGGAAATGGATTCCTTGGTAAATAACCATACTTGGGGCTTGTTTTAATTGCCTGCAGGAAAAAGAGCATTGCAGAATAAATGGGTTTATAGGTTGAAGGAAGAAGATGGAGGCAAAAGCGGTACAAGGATAGACTTGTTGTAACGGTGTTTGCACAAAATAAATGTATATATTTTGATGAAATATTTTCTCTCGTTATTAAAATGAATTCAATTGGACTATTTTAAGTCTTGTGGTAGTAGAATTATTTCATCTTGAACAGTTAGATGTAAAATATTCTTTTCTCCATGGGGATTTGCAGGAAGAGATTTATATGCAGTAGCTAGAGGGGTATGAGGTTAAAGGGAATGAAAAGTTTGTATGCAAGTTGAAGAAGAGATTGTATGGCCTAAAGAAAGCTCCAAGGTAGTGGTATTGAATTTTTATAGGTTTATGACAGAGAAATGTTATAGTCTATGTCATTTTTATCACTATGTTTAATTTAAGAGGGTACAAAATGGAAGACATATTATCTTTCTATTGTATGTAGATGACATGCTTGTTGTAGGGTCTACCATGTAGGATATAAATGTGCTCAAAAGGAAATTAGATAATTGATTTGCAATGAAGGATTTAGGTGCTGCAAAGAAAATCCTTGGTATGAGAATATCGAGATAGGAAAGATCGCAAATTGACATTGTATCAGGGTGAGTACATAGAGATGGTGTTGGAGAGGTTTATAATGAAAACTGAAAAATTATTTAGTACACCTTTGGCCATCCATTTCAAATTAAACAAGGAAATGTGTCCCAAGACACAAGAGTAGATATACTACATGTTCAGTGTCCCTTATTCATTAGCAGTTGGCAGTTTGATGTATGCAATGGTGTGAGCAATACCAAATATTGTACATGTAATGGGAGTTGTGACCAGGTATATGAACAATCCAAGTAAAGAACATTGGGAGGAAGTAAAGTGGATTCCTAATGATTTGACAGGTACTACTTCTCATGCATTATGTTTTGGAGGTGCAAACACTGTTCTACAGGGATATGTTGATTTAGATATGCCAAGTGATAAATATAGTAGGAGGAGCACCACATGGTATTTTTTTACTGTAGCTGGAACAACAATACGTTGGGTTTCGAAACTGCAAAAGGTTGTTTCACTTTCAAAAAAGATACTAGAGTATGTTGTTGCTACAGAGGTTAGTAAAGAGATGACTTGGTTACAGAGGTTTCCAAAGGATTTGGTAAAGCAACAGGAGAATAAAAAGTTGTACTGTGATACCCATTTTTCCATTCATCTTTCAAAGAACTCATCCTTCCATTCTAATACTAAGCATATGAAACTCAGTTACCATTTCATATGATCCATTGTCGAATATGGGGAATTGAAGTTGGAATAGATACATACTAGCCAAAATCCTCCATACATGTTAAGAAAGGTAGTAACTAGGGAGAAATTGAGTTCTTTCTTAGTTTCAATTGGCCTTCAAGCATGAAGGTGAAGATGGATTTTTTCTAGGTCCAAGGTGGATCATAGTCCAACAGGTACAACGACATTGGAGTTGTTGTGATCAATATCCAAGTGGGAGATTGTTGGTTGTAGAGCCTAATTATCTTCTTGATTCAAAGGTCTTGTTTCAGCCGCATTTGGACCCCATTTCATGATGGGGGGGTGTTGGGGGATTCCCCCCCCACATTTGGAGCTAGGGGGATCCATGGGGGTGGAAACATTTTATGGATCCCCCCCAAAGAGAACATTTTGGGAAAATTACATTGTAAAATATTGCAATTTCATAGTGAATCTTGACCATTCATTATAGAGTTGCAAATCTAACGATAGAAGTTATTTTAGGGTTTTTCTCCCAGAAGGAAACCCTCTTTTATGACATAATTAATTTGCAGTTGTGTACGTGAGTGAATATTTTATTCTGAGAGAGGAGACTATGAGATAAATAAGAGGAAGTTACAACAAGTGTGTTGCACATTATATTCCTTCATTTGTTAGATAATAATAAAGGAAGGACGTGGCAATTTCTCTGGTGAACATATCCCACNTGAGTGAATATTTTATTCTGAGAGAGGAGACTATGAGATAAATAAGAGGAAGTTACAACAAGTGTGTTGCACATTATATTCCTTCATTTGTTAGATAATAATAAAGGAAGGACGTGGCAATTTCTCTGGTGAACATATCCCACACTAGGTGAACCATGCATACATGTGTCTCTGTTGTATTATGTACTTTATGTGTTTATGTATGCATTTATTTTATGTTATTTCTCTATGATCCCGTTTTTCTAACAGCTAGTATCAGAGAGAAAAGTAACTCGTAGGAAAAGAGGGTTCCTGGTTCGAGTGGGAGAAATGGTGGAAGATGGAAAGTTTAAGGTCGATAAATTTGACAGCCAAAACTACCAGTTATGGAAGATGTAGATGGAAGATTATTTATATCATATGGATATTTACCTAGCATTGGGTGGAAAATAAAAATAACCGATGAATATGAAGGATGAAGAATGGGAGGTTCTTCATAGAAAGGCACTCACTATGATAAGATAGTGCCTGGTAGCGTTGGTGTCTTTCAATATTTTGAAATAAAATACAGTGGAATATCTAATGTATTCATTGGCTAAACTATATGAAAAACCCTTAGCTTCCAACAAGGTATTTCTAATGAACTGATTATTTCATATGAATATGTCAAAAGACAGGTTTGTTGCTGACCATTTAAATGAATTCAATATAGTTACTAATCAGATAAGTTCTGTAGGAGTGAAATTTGACGAAGAGGTTAGGGATATTCTAATATTATGCTCATTACATGAAAGTTGGAACGACTTGGTCATGCATGTAAGTACCTTTGTCTCCAGTTCAAACACTCTAAAATATGAATATGTTGTTGGTGTTATCCTTAGTGATGAAATGCAATGGAAAAGAACAAGTGAGACATCAGGTAATGCGTTGACCATGGAGAACATGGGAAGACAAAAAGATAGAGGAAATAGCTCAGGGAACTGTGAGAATTATAGGAAGGGCAGATCTAAATCCAGACTAGGAAAGATAGAGTGTTGGAATTGTGGGAATAAAGGAAATTTGAAGAAAGACTACAAATCTCCAAAGAAACAAAGAGATGGACAAAAAAAGAAAAATCAAGAAGAAAATGTAACAAGCGATGTGTTACAAGATGCTTTGATTCATTTTTTAGATAATATTACTGAATCTTGGGTAGTTGATCATGTGATTCATTTTCTTCCACACCCCATAGGAAATATTTCCAATATTATGTTCAAGGTGATTTTGGATATGCTTATTTGGTGATGACGAACCATGTCAAATTGTTTGAATGGCTAAGGTACAAATAAAGAAAAAGAATGGAAACCAATGGTTACAGAAAGAGGTGAGACATATACCAGATCTGACGAGAAATATAATTTCAACATGGAAGTTAGAAAGTGAAGGGTGTATATCTACATTTACAGATAAGGCATGGAAGGTCACTAAATGATCATTTGTAATGGAAAAAGGAGAGAAGGTAGGTACATTTTATTTATGTACTTGTAATGATGACTCTTATATCTCTTTATCTTCTACAGGAATGGATAAAACATTATGGAATCATAGGCTTGGACACATGAATGAGAAGGGGATGGATATACTTCACAAAATGAATTTGTTGCCAGATATTAAACAAATTGATTTGGATTTTTGTGAGAACTGTGTTTATGGAAAACATAAAAGACTCAGATTTCTCATAGTTAGAAATGAAAATAAGAGTGAAAAGTTAGAGCTTGTGCATACATATGTATGGGGATCAAATCAAGTATCATACATTGTTGTCTCTCGTTATTATGTTACTTTGATTGATGATGCAACTAGAAAAATTGGGTTTATTGCATTTGAAAAAAAATGATGTTTTTGACACTTTTAAGAAATAGAAATATTTGGTTGAGAAAAAGAGAGAAAAAAGGTTGAAGTGTCTCAAAGCAGACAATAGAGGTGAATATTGCAGAAATAAGTTTGATGATTACTACTACTACCATGGGATCCATGTTGGCGATACTTCATACACACCTATAATTTATTTTTCCTAAGGTTTTCCCTATGTTTATTAGTCATTATTTAGTCTCCTATAGTTTTGAGAGAATATTCCTTTTCCTACATTCTAGGAGAATATTCTCTTCAATTCACACTTGAGTTTGATCAATTGAGTGGAGTCCAGATGCAACATTGGGATCATCACTAGATAATGTGAATTGTCCTTGGGATTATCACAAGACTAGTGTATTACTCATGATTCTCTGATCTCCTCCTCACTTCACTAAGTTTCAATCAGTTAATTGAGTACTAAGAGACTAGTTAACTGATATTAGGTGGCAGTCTACTCCTGTAACTGCTGGTGTGTGTACATATCACTCTATACCAACACTATGGCCCATTAGTTCTCCTCTAGTCCACATTAGTTGAGTTCTATAGAGTATATCATGTGTAAATTATCATTCATTCATTTGGATAATGAAAATTCTTTTTTCTCACTCTCTTGTTTCTCTCTTCTATCATTTTTCTACAAACTGTGTATGTCATTTTCTAGCTAGATCTTATTTGTGTAGGTTCATTCACATTTACAAGGTATCAAATCTAACGAATTTCTAGGAAAAAGACACACAAGATTCTTTTGCAGGTACCGAAGATTGAAGACAGTGGGAAAAATGGAATTTCCAAAAGAATTCATTCTTACACCGTACAATTTATTTTCATGGAAGGAAATAATGATAATGCATCTTAGAAGTAGATTATTATATAGGTTACCCATGAACATAGAGACCGAACCCACATCATCCATTGAAAATTACAATTATATGAATTGAATGGATGCAGCGTTTGGAACTATTTGCAGTCTCATTTCTCATGAGCGCCTCTCTCACATATCCTCCTTTAAAACCCCCATTGAAGCCTGGACCACCATGCAAGAGATTTTTCAAAAATAGGACAAGATGAGGGGATGCATGGTCAAGGAAGAAAGGCTTATTTTAGATCCAAAAACCTTCTAAAATCTCCAATATTTCTTTACCAAATATAAGGATTTGCTGGCGCAACTCAAGGCTTGCGGGGTTGATAATATAAGGAGGAGAAACAAATGGTTCTTACCATTCTCTCCAAACTTGGCCTGGAATACTTAGTGATTGTATACACATTTCGTTCAGTTAGGATCACCTCTGGAGCTACCTGGACTATGCCCTCTCTTGAGGCCTTTATCGAGTATTTGACGCAAGAGAAGACGAAGCTCATAAATATGGGAAAAATCAAAGGGTCGAAGGAACATGGACTTACTATGAAAGATGGTAGCAGTCACCAAAATAATAAATTTAAATACAAAGACAAAAGGAAGGCAAATGCAAATCCAAAGAAGGAAGGGTACTCAAAACCCTTCAACGATGCCTCCAGATCAAAAGGTGGAAAGGGAAGAAAATGGGAGAAATGCACTTAATTCCATAAAGGATTCCATCCAGAATCTATATGTATGCAGAAAAAGATATATCAAATGGTCCAAATAATTCAACAAAACAACCTTGGAGATCACATCCCCAAGGGTTCCAAGAAGAATAAGTCAGAAGATCAAAATCTCAAGAAAAACAATTCTAGTCATGCTTTGATTGCCATAAACGCCTCCCCCAATGCTTGGATTGTATATTTATGAGCATCACACTACATCGAAGCCACAAAATAAGTCTACTCTTCATTGGATGCACGAAAAGTTACTCTTATTCTGATGGAGGACAACTCTTAGGTCGAGGTCACTGGCAAAGGAAGAATTGAACTCACAAACGGAAGCATCAAGAATGTGTTACACGTTACCAAAATTTCTGTCAATATTCTCTCTGTGTATCATATTACAAACTCTGTCACTGGAAAGAGACTTTTATTCACACCTGATGATGTGGATATCTATGACATGCGAATAAATTCCAAGGTTTCTATTGGTGAGGTAAATCATCAATCCAGACTCTATGAATTTTCTGAATTTATTGAACCAGATTATGCATTACTTCTTACCCATGCTAATGAAAGAAGTAGGATATGACATGAAAGGTTCGGGCATTATATCTCAGATATATGAAACTTCTTAGAAAGAAGAGAATGTTTGATGGTCTACCTGACATCCACTTATCCAAAGGAATTTGTGAGGGATGTATTCTTGAAAAACACCCTCAAGATAATTTGACAAAGGAAAGTCTAAGAAATAATTCTTTCATTTAGATTTGATCCATAGTGATCTAATGGGGCCTTTTCCGCATCCATCAATCAGTAAATCAAACTACGTGCTCATTTTTTTTGATGATTTCTCACGCTTCACATGGAATTACTTTCTCAGGCAAAAATCATAGGTCTTTCAACACCTCAAAGATTTCAAAGCACTTGTTGAAACACAGTCAAGAAAGAATATCAAATCCCTCCAAACAGATAATGGGGGGGGTATGTCAACCATTAGATACAAAATATTTTTCTTGAGGATGGGATTCATTTGCAACACATTGTTCCCTATACTCCACAACAAAACAGAGTTGTTGAGAAGAAAAATATATCTCTGAAAGAGATGGAATCTTGCATGCTACATGCAAAGTCACTTCCACAAAGATTATGGGATGAAGCACTTAATTGTGCAAGCTACATATAAAACAAATCTCCCCATAGATTTGTCAAGGATAATATCACCTACGAGGCTTGTTGCATCCTCAAGCCATAAGTGACCCACTTTATTATATTCGGTTCTTGTGCATGGGAAAGGATTCTCTCTAAGAAGAGGAAGGCACTTGATCCACAAAGAACATAGTGTATCTTTGTTGGATACCCCCACAGTGTGAAGGGATGTAGACTCATTTCTCTCTTGTCAGAATGACTCATTATTGATCTTAGTGTCTAATTCAAGGAAAGTATCTTGCATGTACCTCAACAACTACATGTAGACACTTTTGTTCTTCCACATGTTAGAGATGATGAGCATGCACATGCCGACTATTATTTAGATGAGAGTTTTGATTCATAGGGTTGATATGATTTGGATACTGAGTCAGTACAGTTAGATGCAGACTAAGTACATGTAGATGTAGATGCATAGCCAGAGTAGAGGCTTAAGTGGGTCAATAATATTCTTCAAAATGTAATAGATCTTGTTGGGGATCCAACTGGTACTAGGAGGACTCAATATGATTTCAAGGAGCCTCCTCTTGCACTTACTTCCACTGAACCGATGCCACATAGGCATGTCTTCTTGGTTCAGTCTTTAGATTTATAGTCCTATGGCGAGGCTGTTGGAAATCACTTTTGGGAATCTGCCATGGAGGAGGAGTACAAATCCCTCCTTGAGAACCATACTTGGGATCTGGTTCTCCTTCCTTTAGGAAGGAAACTTGTCAGGTGCAGATGGGCCTACAACACCAAGAGCACAACAAATTGAAAGTTAGCAGATACAAAGCCAAGCTAGTTTCCAAAGGCTTTTAGTAGGTGCATGAAATTGACTATGATGAGACCTTCGCTCCAGTAGAAAATATGGATTCCATATGTTTAGCTCTTGCCATTGCGAAACCCAAGGGATAGTAAGTCCATCAGATGTGAAGAATTCATTTCTTCACGATGATCTCTTTGAGGAGATCTATGTGGAGCATCCCTAGGGATTTGTGCATTATTCATCTTTGGTATGTCGACTCAAGAAGTCCCTTTGTGGCCTCAAGTAGGCCCCAAGGGAATGGTATGCCAACATGGAATCCTACCTACTATCACAGAAATTTGTATATTTTAAGTCAGACCCGAATGTTTACATGCTCAATATGATTGATTCACTTCTACTCCTAGTTCTGTATGTTGATTCTTTTCTAATCACCGGTTGCTCGAATTCAACGATTGTTGTAGTCAAGAGGATTCTACATGACATGTTATTGATGATGGACATGGGTCTGCTACATTTATTCCTTGGACTCGAGATCATTCAGGATGCATCATGCATCAAACTATCTCAAGCCAAGTATGCATAAGATCTTCTTGAGATATTTTACATGATAGACTGCAAGTTTTCCCTGACTCCTTTCCTATAAGAAGTTATACTTGAGGATGACAGGGACACTCCTCTGGTGGACAACACACTGTACAAATAACTAGTGGGTATCTTGTTGTATCTCACACACTCCAGACCAGACCTCTCCTATGCAGTTGGAGCAGTCTCCAGGTTCATGCAGGAGCCACATGAGCTACATTGGAAGGCTGCAAAGTGTATCCTTCGATACGTATAGGGCACCGTCACCTTTTGGATTCACTATGCACCAGACTCTACATTGGACCTCATCGGTTTCACTGATTCTAACTGGGATGGCGATGACATTGTTCGCAAGTCCACTTATGGTTACTCACTTAGGCTGGGTTCTGGGCCCATCTACTAGTTGATAAAGAAGTAGGTTTCTATTTCTCTATATTTAACTCAGGAAGAGTATAGAGGGGTAGTTAACATAACCATTCAAGTTATGTGGCTACAACATTTTCTCACTGAGTTGGGCATTTAGTTTCATCGGTCGATCTTCATCTAGTGTGACAACTAGAGAAATCTGAAGTTCTACAGAGATCCATTTAAGAGGCAGTGGACGAAGCACATCGAGATCCACATGCACTACATATAGGACTTAGTACACAAGGGGATCATTGACTTGTAGTTTTTTCCTTCAATGGAATAGACTGCAAACATCTTCACCAAGACCTTCACTGAGTAGAAGTTTCATTCTATGCACAGTTGTGTTGATGGGCGTATGTGACACACTGTCAATTGGAAGGTCAAATCCAAACCAAGGTTGTCTAAATAATCCAAGCCATTTGGAATGAAATGACCTGACAGGTTTAATGGCTCCGTTGACCAACTAAAGTCCTAAAAATAATAAAAGAAATGAAACTAATCTAAAAGGCTATGATACTAAGAATATAAGTTTAATAATTACAAGTGTTCAAATGGAAACATCAATATGTTCATATGATCATAAACAGTCTATGTACAACATGCAAGATTTACTTGACATCTTGCGAAACAAATGTTCTTAAAAGTGTTTATAAAAGAGATAAAGAAATCACGTACATTTTTCTGTTTTCTTTTGAATATTTAAAGATCTAACACCAATGCATACTAAGAAAATATAATTGAAATAAGAATAGATAAACAGTCAAAGCTAATTCATGCTACCCTTATTTCATTAATAAATCATTTAACTAAATAAGATGTAAACTAACATGAAACTAATTGATTAAGTTGAATTTATCTTCTTGTGTAATTTGAGCTCCTAACTGTCCTGCATAAGAGGGAAACCTATAACAGAAGAATGCTAATACTCCCAGAACAAACTCAAAGATGCATTGGAGCGAGAATATAACAACAAAATGGTAAATGCACAAATCTGGTGATCTTATGATTATCAACACTTATAAAGAGAGGAAACTCAATTCAAAGCATTAATACAATCCATCATTTAATATCTAGAATAAATTGACAATAATCAAATGGAATATTGATCATAGATGTAAAATGGAATAACAAATTATAGACATCATATAAATATTTAATACTATGAAACACCATATGCTAAACAAACTAAAGTTGCATCAAACATAATAATATTTCATAAGATCGAGGCAATGAAAGAACAATAATGGAATAAGCATCACACAGGACTAAAACCAAATGTTGAATAGTTTCTCCATATAAGTTCTCCAAATCACATGTCCATAATGTATCCCAGCCAAAATTTATCCTCATTATTAACAATGATCACTATTTAAACTAGTTTTGGATTAACAAACTCTTATCATGCAAGATAGAGTGCAATCCCCCAAAACTAGATTGTTTTACAAAAATAATACAGTAGAAAACCACTCATGTAGGAGTTGGTTTGTCAAAATTATTACAAAATAACAAAGTTTTATCAGCATAAAAGAAAGAAACTACTGAATAATACAACACATGATCCAATATGGTTTCTCCATGTAAACAACATCATAATTATCATCTTCCCATAGATACCAAAAATGAAATTGATATTCAGAAAATAATGCTAACTAATATTCAGAAATAGACTGGCTACAAAATCAGAGATTATGTAGCTAGTCTTATATTAACAAAGAAAATCAAAACTAAATCTTCCTATTTTGACTTTCATAACAAAATAAAATGAAATAAAATCAAACAAAATCACTTTTACCATTTAGAAATTAGACAGTGAAGGATCAAACAATTCCGAATTAATGATGGCATTGAAGTTGGTTGCATTTTTTATGATTATATTACCGGATATTTTGGGTCTTTTATTTTCCCTTTCTGTGCATGCTTTCAACTCTTGGTTTTCTAGTTCAAGTAGAGAATTTCGAGCAGCCAGATGTTTTACTTGTGCTTATAATAATGGTATGTCCCTGTAATATCGTTCTACCCAATTGAAACAACTGTCACAATGCATTGGTGCTATAACAGGTCAAGGTGGAATATATTCGGCAACGGGTATTTCATGCTTCCCTGTGTCTTGTTTCAAGTCATGGATAATGCCAACAAAGCCCTCTTGGCCTTTCAGAAACGGGGGTAGTCTAGAGACAAAGTCATATTTCTCAATTTGAACAGTATTTTTCGTTCTCGAGACACTAAATATCTGAATCTTCTAGTGCAAGGAAATCATTGATCTCGTCATCTGAGCAGTAATCATTGACCTCGATCTTATATATGAAGCTCAAATGATCATTTTTTCGATTCCTTAAACCCCTAGATATTAATTGACCAGATCTCTTATTCATAAAATTCAAATCCGAGCTTTCTTGTTTCTTACCCTTACAGAAATTCTTTACAATAGGTTTGTCACTATGACCCTGATTCGGTTTGTTAGAAAGAACATGGGAAACCTTTCCTTTTAATTCGTGCACTACCTGTTCCAACGATTTTTTGGGCAAAAAAATACATCGTGATTTTTTAACCATGGGGTTTTGCAAAGCAACAGACAAAGATTCATTAATTTCACAACCATCAAGTGAATCGAAACCTTGACTCTCAATCACGGGATTATCAACATTGGTGTTCACATTTAAAGGTGAATTCTCTGTGTTGTCGGTTTGGGAAAAAATGTTTCGACTAAGGAATATTTCCCAACTGTCCTCGATTTGTGATAGGTGCGACATAAGCGAGATTTTTATAAGACCATGATGAAAGAGGCTTGACAAAGGGTTCATGATTTGTTTCTTATAGCATTTTGACATTTTATACAGATTCATTAACAAGTAGAATGGCATGTTCATCTTAAACCCTATGAACAACATCAACAGTCGGATGTGGTATAAAAACACTGACCCATACCTTCCCTTGCACATTATAAATTGCTTCAAAATCAAAATAAGTCTGTGCCATCGAGGTTTCAGAAGGGTAATAGGAATACCTTTAGGGAAGTAGGTAGACTTGCGAGAGACGATGAAGAGGCTCCATGGAACATCTTCCAATTTAGCATTCTTGAACCACTTTTCGCCTTCCTGTGGGAGTTCTGTCACCCGGGCTATAAAGTCCTATGTGATCTCCAATTGCATATCCCTAACTTTGTCTCTAATCCCATAAAATGATTGAGCAAAGGCTTATGTGACGGCCAGGTTGTAACCTTCGAATTTCTGGATGAAAGTATCCCAACCGTGAGCCTGCAAATCATCTGTGGCATCGTCGTGGGAAAGAAGAGCCTGACATCCATTACGTTCGATTCGAACAATAGGGGCCATGGTCACTGTGAAATAGACACAGTAGATATCATGGGAGGGAGAGTTAGGCTTCCAATAAACGAATAGCAAAGAGAGGTCCGTGAAAACTAAAAGGGTCTTATACCTACGAAGCTTGGAGACTATCATGCTTGATAAAACGAGTTTGGAAAAATTGAAAACCAGAGGACGCACATAACTATGAGCCATTACACATAATGAATGTCAAACCCTTAACCACTATCGAATGCCAATTCAAACAATGAATGGGGATCATTAATGTACAAGATAACAGGGTGAGGTGTAGTCACGGGTACATCAGACCTATACCTAGTGCCATGAATGTGATATGACTAATATACCACAAAGAATGTATTGATTGTTAACCCAAAGTTGCAGCGCGCTGATGGATGAATAATCAATCCACACAATCAACCATAGAAAATATCATATCATATAAAATATGTGACAATCAATGAATCAATGAGCTTATAAAACTTCAATTTAGTAACATATAGGTGCCTTCAAAGTGTAATCTCTTAGGTAGAAAATACAACTACAGAATCATTACCCAAGACAATTTTTTTTGTTTAAACAAAAAAATCATAAGATAAGTTTAGCCCAATCATCGCCTCGAAACCCAAAAAACATAAACGTTTATAAATGTGAGGATGTGGCATCTATAGATTTGTTTTATATATTTGTGATGATTTTTAATTATGATACAATTCGACAGAATTGGTGGCTTCCAACAATGGCGAAAAGTTGGGTGAAGCAGTTATCTCTTCATCACCAGAAAAATTATGTCAGGGGCTCAGATGAAATAAATTTTCAAAAATAGTTAACAATAGATCAAGCGTTCCAATCATAACTCAGAAAATAACACAGTTTAGCATTGGATGTATTTTTGTCAAAAGATGTAATCTGGTATCTTATTTAGATTACAGGTGTAGCGATGTTTATACAGATGACTTCAATACCGTTGACAGGGCCACTACTGCCAGCAGACATTTATAGCCTCGACAGGGATGTCATTTAACCCACTCTAGTACTTCTATCATGTCCAAGAGTTGTCCATTCATGATAAAAACATATTCACACTTGATCAAATTAAAAAAAAAAAATACCTAAGAATCTTCTCAAACCCGACATTGCTTCCCTGCCAGCGGGCCTGTTCAATACCCCGACGAAGTTGCCTTGGTATCATGAGTGCATTTACCCACTACCAGTAGACCTGTTCATTGTCCAGGTGGGTTTGCAAACACTTTCCAAACATTATAGTGCTTCCAAATCTCTACAATTTGTTTATAAATTTGCAGAAACTCCATGATATTCAAAACAACGAGGTGATATTGAAGATCTCATAGTTTGGAATGAAAAGCTTGAACATTTACAAATTGTTTTTCTGTTTTGATGACTTTCATCACGATTTGGACAGTTAGATTTCTATTAAGAAATCACCTCTAGGATGGGGAATCACACTGCGTTGTTCTCATTAAAACAGGGGTGGCGTTAGAAGTTTGTTAAGGATAATCGCGTTTTCCCGTGATTTTAATGAGAAACCAGGAACATTGTTTGAAAATAAACTTCCCTCTGCTAATCTGAGTTTTAGCATTTACTTCTCAGGTACTTAAAACATTATCAACTATCGCTAATGGATGATAATTATGATTCCCTTCAACAAATGAAATGGCGACTTAGACACAATTATTTAGAAAACAAATCAAAATCAAGAAAAATGAAAAGAACCAAAATAAAAAATAGAAAAGAAAATTAAAAATATTTACAAAAGGGTGGATCAGTAATCGTTAAGAGAAATATATTTTAAGAGCCTGGCCATTCACTGGGAAAGTGTTTGGCTGTCCCTCCAAATTATGCAGATGGAAAGAGCTAAGACCCAATTTTTCATAAATTACAAATGGTCCCAACCACAGGTTTTGGAACTTGGTGTGTTCCCCCTTACCCTCGTGGGATTTGTCCCATTTGAGAACCAAATATCCAACATCAAAATTCCTATCAGAAGATGAATTTGCATCAAGCCATCTCTTCACAATTTGTTGATGTTGATCTAGTTTCTGTTTGGCTTGTGTTCTCACCTCTTCTAGTTTTAATAAGGCATTTATCCAGTTTTCTAGAGGAGGACACTCTTTTTCTTGAAATTTCTGCGATAATTGTAGAGAAGGAAGTAAGAAATGTGGGGGGAGGATGGATTCTCTTCCGTGGATGAGGAAGAAAGGGGAATTAACAACAAAATCTTTTGGAGTTACCCTATCATCCCAAAGTGCACTATGCAATGCATTGTGCCAATTCTTGTGGTTTTTGAAATTGTTCTTTTAATAATCTTGATTAAATTCTTATTTGTTGATTCTGCTAGACCATTCCCTTGAGGGTAGTAGATGGAAAAATAATTCAGGTTAATCCCTTTTTCCAGAGAAAAAACATTCATATCAAGGGACGAAAAATAAGAGGCATTATAAAAAACCAGACATTCAGGAACGCCGAATCAAGTCATGATATGTGAGTTCAGAAAAGACACTACCTGATTTGTGTTGACCACTTTCAAAGGTACAACTTCAGACCATCTTGTAAAATAGTTTGTTTTTGTGAGGATGTACTTGTGCTATTGCGAAGAGGTGGGATTGATTTGTCCTATGATTTCTAGGCCCCATTGTTGAAAAGGTGCGTCTACAGTAACAGGTTGCAAAGGGAAATCTACCTTTTTCACTTGTCCTGCAGCCTTTTGGTAGAGTACACATTTGTGGGACAACATATGGGCATATTTAAACAAGGTAGTCCAGTACTATCTAGCCCTTATAACTTTGTGGGTAGTGATGTCTCCACCGAAGTGACCACCGGTTTCACTGGCATGAAGTTCAACCAACACTCTTTCAGGCTCCTTCTCTAAACAATGCAAAAGAACACCATCAAAGTTCTTTCGAAATAACATATCATTGATTATCTAGAAAGATGCAGATTTAAGCCTAAGTGCTCTTCTGTTTTTGGGATCAAGATTGTGGGGATCAGATCCATGCGTTAAATAGAATCTAATGTTCTCATACCAACAATAGGGTCTAACTTATGCACAACTGATATGTTCTTCATTATGTTGATTTACAATTGAGGTGTCTATTTGACTTTCTTATTCTTCAACCGAATCAGCCACTAGTTTACACAGGCCTTGACCTTTAACAATTTGGGTAGGGGTTATTTCAAGGTCATATTCCTGTAGTGATGTCATCCAATTTTCCCTTTTCTCACCCAATTGTTTTTGTACTAACAGGTTTCTCACAACGGGGTAAGGAACACCAACTTTGTTTTTGGATTTCAAAAAGTAAGATCGCAAGTGTTTCACTACTTTGAAAACAACATATGAATGCTGATCTAATACTGAGTAATTAACTTCTTCTCCTTTAAAAGATGAGCTCATGAAGACAATGGGTATCTCATTGCTTTCAATGTTTTTCTGTGTAATAATGACAACATAAGATCGGTTAGATGCAAAAGTGTAAAGAGTGAAATCCTGAGAAAAATCAGGACTCATCAAGGAAGGGGATTCTATTATTGCTTTTCTAATTGAATCGAAAGCTTGACTTTCTTGTGTTCCCCAATGGTATAAAACATCCTTTTTAATTAAATTTTGTAACAGTCTAACCATTTCTGAGAAACTTGGGACAAATCTTCTAACAAAATTAATCTTTCCCAAGAAGGATTGCAAGGCCTTTTTGGAAGAAGGAGGGGGAAGTTTAGAAATGGCTTGGGTTCTTTTAGGGTCAATAATCATTCCATAATTAGACACTATAAACCCAATTAGTTTAAATTACTCTACTACTGTTGGCACAGAGGGGCATACCCAGGGTTCAACACTCAAGAGCGCACCAACAAAACCCTAACTACTGGCCCTTTCAACAACACCTGCGAAGTAGATGAAGTCTCACCCGAGGTAGAGGCAGGGTTGGTTGCAAGACTCAGGTGTCTGCAACCTTAGCTGGGACATAGATCTGTGATTATACTACTTACGGTGCACTTAGCATCAGTCCACCATTAATTTCCAACCCTTATTCTACTTCACAGATAGCACAGAGCATTGCAATATTCACTTAGATCTACAACATCTCAGTGCTTAGCAACAGTAATACATCAGGTCCTGCAGATCAACACTAAGCACTCACACATACATTAGATCTAATAATCATATATATATAAGAAGCACAAATCATAAGTGAATATATCAAAAGAACATAGCATAAGCAGAGATAAACACAATGAATCGAAGCACAGAGCATTACACACAGATTTATTTGGTTCACCCCCACCGTGGGGCTACGTCCACCAACTCTTCTTCTTTATTAGTATCTTCAATCGTCAGTTACAACACATAGCACAAAAACCCTTCTTTGCAAAGGACAGAATATCTACACAGCTCGTTAGATCCTTCTTCCTTACACTTTAGCACAAAGCCTCTTACAACAACTTGCACTTAGCCTTGCAAGCTTCTTATGATCATGTACAGATAATTTACAATCCACTTATGATCACACAGATCTAACTATTAGCACTAAGCCGTCTGCCATACATCACATAGATGCACTGCTAGTTCTATATATCCTAAGCATCTATTTATACATTACAAAAGTGGGCTTAAGCATGGGTAAACCCATAGGCCGACATCCCTTTCCCATTACATTAACCCCAAAACCATAATAGGGGCCCAAAAGTGGACCAAGATGCTTCGCTTGGCGGTCCTTCTTTGACTAGATGGCACAGTTCCAAAATAGGTTAAAATGACCCAGGTTATCCCAAAACTTGGTCAAGGGCCAACAGACCCCCAACACTCACCTCTGACTCATCCCAAGTCACTCTAGTCTACGCAATTCTTCTTTGAAGGCCTTGAGTTGCTTCGACCTGCTTCTTATCTGTGGCCTCCTGTTGGGTGAATTCTAGGATCACTGTGTCGTTTAATGGTCCTTCCAGGTGTTGTTATGCAGTGATGATGATTTGCTTAAGTTATGCTCCCTAGATTTTGATCTCAACAAATAATATGCATGCCTTGTCTTGCACTGGTTGGAGTTGTTGAGGTACTTCCATGACCTTGCTCTAGATCATATGTATTTGCTATTGAGCTGTGCATTGTTCATGAGATCATTTTATTCTATCCACTGCAGACAGAGCCTTTAGCTGTGCCTGAAATGTATCTGCATGCTGCTTTTCTTCCTAGAGATGTGACTCCGATGCCTGTAACTCCGGATTCTCTGTAAGGTTCTCGTAGATTTAGGCACTCTGGTTACTGAGCTACTTGCACTCCGAGGCAATATCTTTCAATCGGTCAACTCTGCTTCGAGTAGTTGCTTCTCGCTGGTCTCTTATCTCCTGGTGGGTCTCGGGCACAGCACAAAGTTCTAGATCAACAATGCATTGTTGCAACTTCTATATAATGTCTTCAAGCTGGGCCACCTTCTGTGGAACTCTCTCTTCTGTTGGTACTTCAATAACGGTCATAGAGCGGAGTGCTCTGTCGACGAGTTCCTTTACTTCAAGCTACTCTGTGAACAACTGTTGCTTTCTTTGTTGTAGCTCTACTTTCTCTTTATCCCACTATACTTGAAGAGAAAGTTTTTCTCTTTCGGTAGCACTATGCTGCTCGACAAGTACTCCCTATACCTGTGTCAGAGCCTTGGTGGTTCGTGCTATGTCTTCTTGAGCTTGTCGAAGGTGAGCTTTGACCATGTCAGCAATCTAGTGAAGTCGAGATGGTTCGTCTCCTGGTTCTACTGTCCCTACTATCAGAGGTGCGGTGTGTATTGCGTGGCTGAACTGGAGTGCCTGCTTAACTCCTTGGAGTTCGATCTCTATATGGTTATACATCTACTCCCGCTTCTCTATTATCTCCTTGGAAGCATCATTCACTGCTGCAATGATGAAATTAAAGTCATCCAATGTGAGGGCAGTTCACATCTTGGTTACAAGGGTCTTAGGATTCTTTCAGGAGGATGATTTCAGAGGTGAGACCTTCCTTTTCTTTGACGAGTCTTCTTTGTCCCTAAGCGGTGGTACTTCGCCTTTCTATTGTTCAATTTCTGCACTTTCTATCTCTTCACCATCACCTCCTTCGTCTGGTGTGATAGAGGTAGTCCTTACAGATGCACTGTCTACTTCGTGAACCTCTTTAGGATTCTTAGTTTTGCTTGGTCCCAATGTGTCCAGTACATTCTCTGGGATATAAACATCAGACAGCTCTGCGGGGTTCGCTGGTATGAGAAGGTCCACTAACCAATCCTTGGTGATCTCTTCAAGGTATTCTTCAGTCAACTTGTAATATGACTGCAAATGTTGCTTATGTTCATCAGCTCACGCTGTTATATACATGAAGTGGGGATCCACGTTGAACTTCATTAAGGGTATGAATTTGTGGAGCGTATTTCGGGTAATGTCAGGCGTATCCTGGATGGCGGTCTTCAGCTAGTTGTAGTATATGTTGAATATGACATTCGACTGCCATTGCTTGTTCATATCGGTCGAGTACCATAGGGTACTGAACCTCATAGCCAAAGGTTCAAATGCCTCGGTCTCTGGGAAAGTGGCACAATCCGACATCTCCCATGCTATGAAGGCGATCAATATGAGAAGCCAACTAAAATGGAACTCATACCCTTGGTCTTGCGCTTCCCTGCAATCCAGTTCAAGCTGATTCACCAAGTACTTCACCCAATTCATTTGAAGCCCTTTTGCGTACTTCCCTATGAGATCGACTACGAATCGAGTTACTTGGGTGGGCCGGTTCTTGTGGAATAACTTTGTTGTGATTAGTAGACAGGAAATTCGCACTGTTCCACTCTCAATAGAGGCTACCTTGTAGCCTCACATTCCCTTCTCAACATCGCCATAGGTTTCTTTGATCTTCACTACTAGTGCTCTGTAGGTGGTATTTCCAAGATAGAACTCCTGTGGATCAGGTCCTTGCATGCTAAGTCTTGTGATCCAATTAATCAAGGTGGGATCCACCATGAAATGGCAATTCAAAAACAAGTAGCATCCATGATAGCAAGACAAAAGTAGATTTATGCACACATTCACCTCCTGGTGTCTGCCAAAGTGCGGGATCTTCATGACATTCAACAATGTTGACTGTGCGAGGTTTTGGGTCCAATACTGCGGGACGATCTTTGAGTTATTTCCCTTCATATTTGTTATATACTTGTGCGGAGTGAGCATAGTGTAGAATTTCTTGTCGTCGAGGTTGAAGTCGCTAAACTTCAACGCTGCGAGCTTGTCCTAATCGACACGAATTGAGTGAACCCCTTTTGGCAGGTACTTAGTAACCATAGCATACTCGAATTCTTGAGGTACACTATCATGGCACGCAGAGAGGGTAGGGTAGCAGGAAAAATGCTTGGAATTAGTTTAGCGTTCACCAAATCGTCTCTATGTTTAGTAGGCTTCTCATCGACCCGTCGAGACGATCCTGCTCGGGCAGTTGACAGAGAAGCCACTACTCCTCTTGTTGATGATTCTTGGATTCCAGTGGACATTCCTCTTTTGGACATGACTCTCTCAGTCATTAAATCAAGGAGGACTTCTATGATGGACTCTTCGACTACGGTGAATTCGTTGGACATACGTGCACATAATAAATAATCGGGGTCACAATGATCTTGGGCAATGCACGGGAATGAATAACAAGGACGTGATGATCACTGTAGAGACTTTCTAGTCTGCAAGCTTCAATTTCGCAGTTGGCAAAAGTTTTATTCAGGCATGGCGCGATGAGCTAAATAAGAAATTCAACAATGGTCTGCTTACAATGGGTATGAGGCCTTCGTTAACTTTGTTCTATCCATTCTAGAGTTGTCCAATGGTCTGGTGGTGATCCTTTAATGCTTTTCTATCTGTTTGGGGTGGAAGTCGAATGGGTATATTGGTCCAACGGATATATTGCTTCGCCATGGTGAACTGACCCATGTCATTTTTCTGATATCTCGGCAAAGCTCAAATTTTGCGAATTTTCTTTCTGTGATGTTCCATCTAGAATCTCCTACAGTTTCATCCTCTTCTTATTTAACTTTCTAGATTTCTTTCCAGTGAGCTTCATCTCAGTAGTTCTTTTCCCATTTTGATTCCTATTTTCCTTAGATATAGTCACTTCGCGTTGCTGAGGTTCTTTCTTAGGGTTCAGGTATAACATCTCTGCTTTATCTGAGATAGAAACTCCAGTCTTCTGTGAATCCTCTGGCATTCTGATAACTTTGACGACTGGGTTCCTAGTGTGACATGGCTTCGATTTGTTCTCATGTTCTTCAATCAACTACGCGATCCTTCTGGTCATGAAGTCTTTTAACTCTTGCCTCTGTTGTTCTAAAATTTTTCTGTCTTCCTTCCTTCTGGCTTGATCTCTTTCAATCCAAGGATTTCCAAGTAACATAGTAAATGGGGCGCTGTCCTCAATGAATTTGATAATCTCAAAATATTCCTTTGTCGAATTTCCATTAGCATTCATAGATATATGAGTGAGCTTTCCACATAGGTTTACCAATTTTCCCCTGAATAACACTATTCGTCCTACAGATGGAGTCATAGCAGACCTCCCTATAGCTTCCCAAGTTTTTTCTGTCATGACATTCACTTGTGTTTCCTCATCCAAAACACAGTCAATGTCGAAGTGTCCTATTCTTACCTCGATGCATTATTTTTCTTTAAAGATCCCTGCTAATCTAACATGTCAATGGTCATTCAAGGTGTCTTTCATTTGTAGTAACATCTTCTCTTATTCTTTCTAGGGTTATGCTATTTCTGGATCTCCTTTAGGGATTTATTCATGCAGATTCATTTTTTCAAGCTTAGCAATCATTCTAGGGAAATCGAAAACTTCGTGATCTAGAGATTTGCAACAAAGACAATTGGGTCCTCCACTGGGGCATTCTTTAGCTAGATGTCCTGGTCTTCTGCAAATGTAATAGAGGGTTAATTCTCTCTTTATTTTAAATGATCCCTAGTCTCTTCTGTACTTTGCACCAGGATCACAGGGGTCAATCTGCAATAAATTATTTCTAAGATCCTGCATCCATTTGTTAGTGCAAACATTCTTTCTATGCATAGGTATAACATATCTATCATTATACTTATTAGAGATATTCATATCAAACTTTCTTTCATCTAACAATGCCCTAGTTTTCAAGCTAGGAAAGAATCTACCAAGAATACCTAGATCCTTGCTTTTAGAAACAAAAAATTCTACTAGTATTACTTTTATAGAGTAAAACAATTTCAGATATAAAACTTTATTACCTTTATCAAAACACGGAACTTACAGATCTTACCTCTTTCTTGCAGATCTGACCTCTTTTCTTTAGGAGCTTACACTTTTACTTTTTGTAGAGCACAAAGAGTTCAGATCTATCCTTCCTTCTTTCTTTAGCACATAGATTTTCAGATCAAGTGGAATACTGTACACTAGGTAAACAGATCTATGCACAGAGCTTACTTTGCACAAAGCTTCTTCTTCTCTAGTTCCCAGCAAACACAGTTTCACATCCTGGCAACAAAACCATTTGTTGGCATAGAGGGGTAGACCCAGGGTTCAACGCTCAAGAGTGCACCAACAAAACCCTAACTACCGACCCTTTTGGCAACACCTGCAAAGTAGATGAAGTCTCACCTGAGGTAGAGGAAAGGGTGGTTGCAAGAATCAGGTGTCTGCAACCTTAGCTAGGACATGGATCTATGATTATACTACTTACAACGCACTTAGCATCAGTCAACCATTAATATCCAACCCTTATTCTACTTCACAGATAGCACAAATCATCACAATATTCACTTAGATCTATAGCATCTCAACACTTAGAAACAATAATACATCAGGTCCTGTAGATCAACACTAAGCACTCACACATACATCAGATCTAATAATCATATATATCTAAGAAGCACAAAGCATAAGTGAATATATCAAAAGCACATAACATAATCAAAGATAAAAACAATGAATCGAAGCACAGAGCATTACACATAGATTTACGTGGTTCACCCTCACCCTGGGGCTATGTCCACCAAATCTTCTTCTTTATTAGTATATTCAATCGTCAGTTACAACACAGAGAACAAAAATGCTTCTTTGGAAAGGACAGAAGATCTGCGCATCTCGCTAGATCCTTCTTCCTTACACTTCAACACAAAGCCTCTTACAACAACTTGCACTTAGCCTTGCAAGCAACTCGCTAAATCCTTCTTCCTTACACTTCAACACAAATCCTCTTACAACAACTTGTAGTTAGCCTTGCAAGAAACTCGCTAGATCCTTCTTCCTTACACTTCAACACAAATCCTCTTACAACAACTTTCACTTAGCCTTGCAAATTTGCAAGCTTCTTATGATCATGCACAATGCATTTACAATCCACTTCTGATCACATAGATCTAACTATTAGCATTAAGCTGTCTGTCATACATCACATAGATGCACTGCTACTTCTATATAGCCTAAGAATCTATTTATACATTACAAAAGTGGGCCTAAGCATGGGTAAACCCATGGGTCGACATCCCTTTCCCATTATATTAACCCAAAAACCCTAATAGGGGCCCAAACGTGGACTGAGATGCTTCGCTTAGCGATCCTTCTTTGACTAGCTGTCGCAGTTCCAAAATAGGTCAAAATGATCTAGGTTATCCCAAAACTTGGTCAAGGGCCAACAAATACAAAGTCCTATTTCTTAGGGTTGAGAGATATCCCGAACTTGTGACATCTTTCCAAGACATCCCTAAGGTGAGACAAGTAATCTTTCTTGTTTTTAGAAAAGACAGTGACATCATCAAGATAGACCACAACTGACTGGTTAATGAGGCCACGAAAAGAAATATCCATTGCTCTCTGGAAAGTGGCGCCAATGTTTATCAGTCCAAAAGGCATTTTCCTATAGGCATAAGTGCCCCATGGGGTACGAAAGGTGGTTTTGTGCTGGTAAGAAGGAGACATAAGGACCTGGTTGTATCCTGAAAATACATATAAAAAACATAGTCTTTCAGAACCAGATACATGTTGTAGAATTTGTTCCATTGGAGGAACATGGTAGTTTTCTTTATCAGATGCTCGACTTAGGTTTCAAAAATCGACGCAAAGTCGAATTTTTCCACTTTTCTTCCTTACAGGGACTAAGTTAGACTCCCATTGTGTATGCCTAACCGGGAAAATTATCTTTGCAGTTAGTAATTTTTTTAGTTCCTTTTTAACAATAAGTTCCAATTTAGGATGCATATTCCTCAATTTCTGTTGAAAAGGCCGAGTCTGGGGTTTCATAGAGATTACATGTTGTATGATGTTTGGATTAAAAGTTTTCAGGTCATCGTACGTCCAAGAAAATACATCTTTAAATTCTTTAACTAATTTTATGAAAGAGGATCTTCCTTGCTTGGATCATCCCTTTCCCAGATTAATTTTTTGAGGATTATCTCTTGTTCCTAAATTAACAGTTTCACAGATCAAAGAGGAACTGTTAGTTTTTCAATTGAATAACCCTCTAAACTTGTCATGCAAGTCATAAAATTTATCTAATCTCACAACAGATTTGGGGATAGAGTTTACTAGATCTGACATTGATTCAGGAGATCGTGAATCATATATTACTGTGAAGTCTCAGATATTCTCATCGTGAGTGCCTTCATCAATGACTGCATCCTGAAAGGTTGCTTCCATATGCAACAAGTTGATGATCTACGGGTCATCATCGAATACGCTCCAATTTGTGATGTTATCTAGAATCGACGACCTGAATAACAATTCGATCAAAAACGCATTAGGAGAAAATCCTTTAACGGGAAACAACTTAGAAGAAACATTGGCTAGTAGATCTACTTCTAAGTTACTCATAATAGGAATAGAATTTATATTAAATGCTAGAAATTTATGCATTAAACTCCATACCTCAGTTTGGTAACTTTTCAGATGCGGTGACAAACAGTGTATTGCATTTCTTACCTGCTTGACCACGATTTCTGAATCATCGAATACTATCAAATTTTTCACGTCCATATCCAGTGCTTTCCTAAGTCCTTACAGAAGTGATTCATACTCGGTTGTGTTGTTAGTACATTGAAACTCTAATCAACAAGCGATCAAAGTTTTATTACTTGCAAGGTCGATGAGCACACAACCAACACTTCCTCCTTCTCAGGATTTGGATCCATCAAAATATAGGGACCATATTTGTGCATCATTAGTAGTAATTGCGTATTCAAAAAAGCTGGTGTCTGAGTATAGGCTATAACTTCAAATTGTTGTCTCGGATCAGTGATAGATGAAATTTCAATCATGAAGTTACCAAAAAAGGTATTCATTCCCTGCGTTTCAATCGAATTTGTGGATGTAATGAAAGGCTCATTTGGATCGTTTAGATATGTCATGGTATTATTCATATAACGTTCCCTTTTTATTCTAATTTTATTGGGTTTTCCATTTTCAGGCAGTCACAAGTGAGACCAGTCTATAGAAAAATAACCATGCAACTATTCTAACCAATCTCTACTTAAAAAAAGACCATAAAATTTAGGAATATAAACAATGATTATATCAATTACTTGATGAAATTTAGGATTGAATGATCATCTAATCAACACATTCTTAAGCTCACCGATCACTTTAACATTCGTTCAATCTTGCTAGATAATTTTAAGATCAGAAGGATGTACTTATGCATTAATTTTCTGGCATACCGATAGAGGCATCATGTTTGATGATGCACCAGAGTCAACCATACAATTATGTACATTCCTATTAAAAATTTCAAAGGTTAATAAAAAAGGTGAGACATCTTTTCGTGCTGAAACAACGAAATTCTGGTGATTTTTTATTGTTGTCCCTAAAACAGTTTTATTTACATTTGCTACAGTTTTTTATACTAAGTCCCTTTTGTCTTTAGGTTTAGATGTTTGTTTAGTTGGGACAATTTTTGCTGCGTTTAGATCAATTTTTGCTGATTTTTTGTTGCTAAGATCGTTCTTCTTATTGTTTTCAACGATGCTTTCAAGCATTTTCTGCAAAATAAGTGGAAATTTCAACAGTTGAAAAACAAAAATATTTTCCCTTAGTTTTTTCAGATCTTCGATTAAATCATACTCTAAAATTGGGGCAGCTAGGGTTTTTCTATTTTCCGTTTCCTTTGACTATTTTGGAAACACATTTTTACTTACTTTGGGAGGAGGTTTGTTTGTGTTTTGCTTCTTGTGTTGTAGGGGTGGACAGCTTCAAAATTTGCTTGGAAGATACTATTCGACAAGTGCCCGAAAATGGGAGGAGATGAGTCCTCCTCTTCAGGTACCTCTTCCTCCACTGTATCATCAGAATTTTCAGGTGGAATAGAAACAAAATTGTCATGCGCTTCTAATATTGTTTGCAAAGCATACTGTAAACTTTCAAAATTTAGACCTTCTATGGTCGGGTTTGGCCGGTTTGGAGGGAAAGGATTTCTAAAAGGAGGTTTGAAACTTCATTTTCTTGTGGATGCCTCCTCGACTGACCTTTTCAAGTCAATGACCTGATTGGACAGTTTCTGGAAATCTTTCTGCAAGCTCTCTAAGTTTAAATTTTCTTGTTTATTTTTTGTTTGAGGAGGCCTATCGAGAATTTCTATTTTCTTCTTAGAGGATGAAGTCGTTTCAACTTCATTGTTCAGATTATCTTTTAAGCTCAATATATATTTCTCGATTTGACTTGCCTCCTCAAAGGATTCTAACAACATGTTCTTCTTGGACCTTGTAACCCATACAACTATGTTATTGTGCAAGGCCTTAGCATAATATGCAACAATTAAAATTTCTTCGGCAATCGAATCTACAGGGATTTTATTCTTTAACATAAGAAACCTTTGGTTAAATTCATTCACTTTTTATTTAGGGTTCATTTTTAATCTAGAGAGTTCCATAACCAAGACTTTCGAACATTTATCATCTCCAAAATTTTCCAGAAAACAAGTTTCGAACTTGTCCCAAGAGACGATGGTTTGCGGCTATTGAGAGAAATACCATGTGGAGGAATTTCCCTTAAAAGTATAAGGAAATAATCTACATACTACATCCTCGTGTTCAACTCTCTAGAGTCTAATGGATAACATAAATTTCTTGATGTGATCCTCAGCTGATTGGTTCGAATCTGGATCAAATTTGGGAAGCTAGTTCTCTGAATGTTTAGGTAGTGGGTGTTGGGGTCTAGGTACAACCACGACATCTTAATCGAACCAGGGTATGGAAGGATTATTTTGGTTTTCCATGGGGATTGGTGGTGTCGAAGGCTGAGATGGTTATGATGAAGAACTGCCTTCATCTAAGGACTCTTCTCTTGAAGAGGATGGAGAAGAACTAGGTGAAGACAGTGGGATACCAATTCCTCCATCTCTAGGGATAAGCATTTCAGTAGGATCGATAGTATTTCCAGTCCCTACCGTGTTTCTAGGAAAACCAATGCTTTGAAGTTGTTCTTGTATATTTGTAAAGTCAAGGGGTTGATTGAGTTGGCTACCAGGTTGTCTAATACGAGCTAAGGCACTATGAGTTCTTATGAGTGACTGACGGATAATTTACTGGACGTCCATCCCTTGAGGGAGTGGTGTCACTGGTTCGACAGGAATATCAGGGTTATCGCTTGAGGTAGTTGTCGTTTCAAGTGTAATGTTTGTGTCAGTGCAACTACGCATCACGATGGGAGAACAATTGTTTGGAGGTGTCTTGCGACCTCCATGTGCCATCAATCAAATTCAGGCCCTCCTTCTAACGCCATTTGTTGGTGGGCGTATGTGACACACTGTCAACTGGAAGGTCAAATCTGGACTGGGGTTGTCTAAATAACCCAAGTTGTTTGGAATGAAATGACTCGACGGGTTTAATGGCTTTGTTGGCCAACTAAAGTCCTAAAACTAATTAAAGAAATGAAACTAATCTAAAAGGCTATGATACTAAGAATATAAGTTTAATAGTTACAAGTGTTCAAAAGGAAACATGAATATGTGCATATGATTATAAACAATCTATGTACAATGTGCAAGATTTACTTGACATCTTGCGAAACAAATTTTCTTAAAAGTGTTTATAAAAGAGATAAAGAAAGCACATACA
The DNA here is from genome assembly GCA_010110895.2 of Picea sitchensis. NCBI lineage: Eukaryota > Viridiplantae > Streptophyta > Pinopsida > Pinales > Pinaceae > Picea > Picea sitchensis. The sequence goes on along the minus strand of SNQJ01S0001507.1, from coordinate 121,879 downwards.
TTTTTTTTGTTTTCTTTTGAATATTTAAAGATCAAACACTAATGCATAATAAGAAAATATAATTGAAATAAGAATATATAAATAGTCAAAGATAATTCATGCTACCCTTATTTCATTAATAAATCATTTAACTAAATAAGAAGTAAACTAAGCTGTAATTAATTGATTAAGCTGAATTTATCTTCCTGTGTAATTCGAGCTCCTAACTGTCCTACATATGAGGGAAACCTGTAACAAGAAAATGCTAATACTCCCAGAACAAACTCAAAGATGCATTGGAGCGAGAATATAACAACAGAATGGTAAATGCACATATCTCGTGATATTATGATAATCAACACTTATAAAGAGAGGAAACTCAATTCAAAGCATTAATATAATCCATCATTTAATATCTAGAACAAAACAACAATAATCAAATGGAAGATTGATCACAGATGTAAAATGGAATAACAAATTATAGACAACATCTAAATATTTAATAATATGAAACACTATATGCTAAATAGACTAAAGTTGCATCAAACATAATAATATTTCATGATATCGAGCCAATGAAAGAACAATAATCGAATAAGCATCACACAAGTCTAAAGACAAATGTTGAATAACTTCTCCATATAAGTTCTCCAAATCACATGTCCATAATGTATCCCAGCCAAACGTTGTCCTCACTACTAACAATGATCACTATTTAAACTAGTTTTGGATTAACAAACTCTTATCATGCAAGATAGAGTGCAATCCCCCCAAAATAGATTGTTTTACAAAAACAATACAACAAAAAACCCCTCCTGTAGGAGTTGGTTTGTCAAAATTATTACAAAATAACAAAGTTTTATCAGCATAAAAGAAATAAACTACTAAATAAAACAACGTATGATCCAATATGGTTTCTCCATGTAAGCAACATCATAATTATCATTTTCCCATAGATAGCAAAAACAAAAATGATATTCAGAAAATAATGCTAACTAATATTCAGAAATAGACTGGCTACAGAATCAGAGATTCTATAGCTAGTCTTATATTAACAAATAAAATCAAAACTAAATCTTCCTATTTTGACTTTCATAACATAATAAAATGAAATAAAATCAAACAAAATCAGTTTTGCCATTTAGAAATTAGACAGTGAAGGATCAGACAATTCCGAATTAATGATGGCATTGAAGTTGGTTGCATTTTTTATGATTATATTACCGGATCTTTTGGGTCTTTTATTTTCCCTTTCTGTGCATGCTTTCAACTCTTGGTTTTCTCGTTCAAGTAGATAATTCCGAGAATATAGATGGTTTACTTGTTCCCATAACAATGGTATGTCCTTGTAATAGCGTTCTACCCAATCGAAACAACTATCACAATGAACTGGTGCTATAGAAGGTCGTGGTGGAATATATTCAACAATGGGTATTTCATTCTTCCTCGTGGCTTGTTTCAAGTCATGGATAATGCCAGCAAATCTCTCTTGGCCTTTCATAAATGGGGGTAGTCTAGAGACAAAGTCATATTTCTCAATTTGACCAGTAGTTTCGTTCCTGAGACACTGAATATCTGGATCTTCTAGTGCAAGGAAATCGTTGATCTTGTTGTCTGAATAGTGATCATTGACCTCGATCTTAGATATCGAGCTCAAATGATCCTTTTTTCGATTCCTTAAACTCCTAGATATTAATCGACCAGATCTCTTATTCATAAAATTCAAATATGATCTTTCCTATTTCTTACCCTTATGAACTTTCTTTACATTAGGTTACTCACTATGACGAAGGAGAATTTTTCCAAGTTGGCATAGAGCTGGTGCTACCACAGGGTGTGCAAAGCCTGCTGAAGATGTTGCAAGTGTTCTTCCCAATTCTTATTGTAAATGAGGATGTCATCCATATACACCACTGCAAGAGTATTGGTGAATGGTCACAGGATATCGTCCATCATCCTCATGAAAGTGTTTGGAGCATTTTCCAAACCAAAGGGAATGAACAACCATTCAAAAATACCTTCCTTTGACATGAAGGAGGTATTCCATACATATGTCTGTTCTATCGGGACCTGGTGGTAACCAGACTTTAGATCAATCTTACTGAAGTATTTGACCCCTGTGAGCTGATCAAGGAGGTCGTCAATTCAGGGAATTGGGAACTGTTTTCTCAATTTTATTTTATTCATGGTCCAATAATCAATGCAGAATCGCCAGGTTCCATCTTTCTTCTATACCAACACGATTGGGCTCCCACAAGGTGATCAGTTGGGATAGATGTGCCCCTTGTGGAATAGTTCTTGGATCTGCTGCTTGATCTCCTCATTCTCTAATAGAGAGAGATGGTAGACTGGCCCATTGGGCAGCAGTGCGTCGGGAGTCATATCGATGGGGTGCTTGACCTGATAATGCATAGGTACCCCGGTAGGTGAGGAAAATATATTTGAGTATTCTTCCATGACCTTATCCACTTTATTTTTCTGTGTGGAGGGGTTGGTTGCACAGACATTGGTTATGGATGCGATCTTTCACTCATTATGAAAGAGAATCATGAAGAAGACAAACTTCCCTGTCTGAGAGATGACCTTTATGAATTGCTTGGCAGAGATCAAGGAAATAGCACTAGGTGGGACTGTGTCGGGTATCCTGTACACTTTCTTGTTCAAAGTAATAATAAAATTGCGAGGGCTAGACTCATATACAACATGATGTTTCCATAAATATGGTTGGCCCAAAATAACATTACAAACTTCGAGAGGGGAAACATCACACAATACCTTGTCTTTGAATGGCTTGATGCCATATGACAAGAGACATTGTTGGTTGATAGGGATGCCACTTTCTTGGCAGAGCCATCCAATGGTGTAGGGTTGTGGGTGCAGCATTTTCAGCTGGGTGAGTCACTTGAAAACCTCTGTTGAGATGAGGTTCTTCTATTTAGTGCTATCAACGATGAAGTGAAGTGGGGTACCCTTCACCCACATATGTGAATGAAAAAGGCACTCGCCTTTCTCTGGCTCATCTAGTTCATTGGGATGGAGCTTGGTGGTAGCAACGGTAGCAATGGGTTCTATGTCAATGATCTGTATCCCCCTTTCTGGTTCTGAATCAGAGTTGGAACCCGCACTTGATTCAAAGGATTTCACCTCAGCCACCAATAGTGCTTTGAGCAACAATCAACAATGTTATTATTGGGGCTCTTATGGAAGTCGCACCACTTACTGATATATTTCTTTGTCTTTCCAGTGTCCTTATTTTCTTGTGGTCTCGACTGGTTTTCCTGAGGTTATCTGTATTTTCTATATCCTTTTCTCTGTGGGTTGGGGCTACCCTTTCCTGGATTTTTCTATGAGGGGTTCCCAGGCCCAAATTTCCACATCTTTTGTTTGATCTTCTGCTCGATTTTGATGACATATCGGTAGGCCGTGCCTAAGGATGAGATGTCCAGAAACTCCATTTCGACCTAGATGTATCTATGCATACCATCGTGATACTTGAGCACTAGATGTCCCTCATAATATTTGATACCCATCTTGGTGCGCAAGGTATGGAACATATTTGTGAACTTAAGCACCGCTTGGTCTCTTTCCTGCCACAACGTGGTCCATTTTGTGTACAGGTCATCATAACTTCCAAAAGGGTAGTATTGTTCCTTAATATCATACCTGAAGGACTCCCAGGTGACTATGACTGTAAGTAATGAGGGTTCCTATGTTTCATTTTTCTCACATAAAGTTTCCAACCAATATTTGACATCAGGGATGACTTTGAGGAGTGCAAAAGTAATATTTTCTCTATTCGTGAAGTTATGGACAGAGAAATACCCTTCTAGAATATTCAAACATTTTTCTACCACATCTGTGTCTATATGACCTTCAAATATAGTAATATCAAAGTTGATTTCTACCTTGAAGGGGGAGGAACCTCCACTTGAGGAAGATGTGTTGCTTGTTGGTAGCCACTGAAGGATTTGCGCAAAAAGATCCATTATCTTGTTCCTCTGTTGCATGAGGGATTCCTCGAGAAACATTTTGAAGGGTTATCCTATCCTGTCATATTTATTTTCTTCTACCATGAGAGGTCGTTTGGGCATGTGAGAGATTTTTTCCTCAAGAGAAACAAGGCCGAGACCTAATTCTTTGTAACCTAACCTCGTTGGGGACATGCATTAAGAACGACAAGGAGAAGACCACTCTCATACCACTGATCCATAATATATTTGCAGAATGAAATGAATATAAATTATTATCAAAAGTTTCTTAACACAAAATAACAGATATAGAGTAAAACTAGTTTCTATTCAATAAGGAAATAAGATGAAACTGTAAAATGGAGCGGAAACAAGCTTGCTAGAATGGTGGCAGCTTATCTCTGAGAAGAGATGTGATGGTTGTGCTCATTCGCAAGAAGATGATTACAATGAGCCTCTAAAGGAATTTTTACAATAAACAGGAATGTCAAAAACCCTATACATCCAAAAAACCTAGCCCTAGGAGATGAAGTGCCAAGAGTCATGTGGGCCCCGTTTGGGTGAGGTAGTACATCAACTTCCCGAGGTCGTAAATATTGCATACGATCTATGTTTTAGGTGCACAATATCCCATTGGAAAGGTATATCCAAGGAATACACATTTTTATACTATCTATCAAAGGTCTATTTGATTGTGGCTAGCCCTAAAAAATGTTGATCAGTGCCTCAAAACGACGCCACAAGTCAGGGACCCGAAAACTAGGGAAAAAACTGCCAAACTGAAAACTCCCAAAATGAAGTAGTTCAAATAGGTGGGAAGCCATCAGAATCCATCTGGATCAATGAGAGTGATTTTACTTAAGAGATACAAGCTCAAGACCCAAATTTCTATACTCAGACCTCATCGGAGACATGCAATGCAAAATGATCAAGAGAAACAAGCTCTGATACCACTGATCCAAATTATTTTCGGCACAAAATGAGAGAGGAGATATAACAAAAAAATATACAGAGATATTGCAATAGAGACAATAATATTACAGAGATATATCGGAAAAATAAAAAGAGGCACATATATACAATAATACACAATTTCTATTAATGAGTGAAATGTACAAAAACTGTAGAAATACAAAGTGAAAGACTCGCTAGAATGGTGGAAACTTATCTCTAAGAAGATATGTGACAACTAATCACATTCGCAAGAAGATGATTATTACAATGAGGCTCTAAATTCCATTTTTTAGCATAAATAAAATCTAAAACCCTAACCTCGAAAGATGAAAAGCCAACAGTTTTGTGGACCCTGTTTTGGGTAGTTTCGTGTATCAACTTCCCAGTGGCGTAGCTTTGGCATATGATCTTCTTTTTGGGTGCACGATAGCTCATTGGAAAGGTGTAATTGAATATATTAATTTTGGGGGCTCAATAAGGGACTTTGGATATCATTGAGGTTCTCGATCCAGAAAAATATTCATTTAGGCCCTCAAAACTGCCCCAGAATTTTAGGATCCGAAAACCTACTAAAAATAGTAAGTTGCCAGAAGACTATTTTGAGCCAATTGGAATAGGTGAGTGGCCATCAATATCCACCCAGATCAAAATAAAATCCTTGGTATGAGAATAAAAAGAAACAAGAAAAATCGCAAATTGACATTGTCTCAAGGTGAGTACATAGAGAAAGTGGTGGAGAGGTTTAGAATGCATAATGCAAAATGAGTTAGTACACCTTTGGCCAACCATAATTAAACAAGGAAATGTGTCCCATGACACATGATCAGATAGAATACATGTCCAAGTTCCCTTATTCATCAATAATTGATAGTTTGATGTATGCAATCGTGTGCAAAAGACCAAATATTGCACATGCAGTGGGAGTTGTGAGCAGGTATATGAAAAATCTAGGTAAAGAACATTGGGATGAAGTAAAGTGGATTCTTAGATATTTGAGAGGCACTACTACTCATGCATCATGTTTTGGAGGTTCAAACACTGTTCTACAGGGATATGTTGATTCAAATATGGCCGATGATAATGATAGCAGGAGGAGCACAAGGGGTTATGTTATTAATGTATATGGAACAACAGTAAGTTGGGTTTTGAAACTGCAAAATGTTGTTGCACTTTCAACAATGGAAGCAAAGTATGTTTCTTCTATAGAGGCTAGTAAAGAGATGATTTGGTTATAGAGGTTTATGGAAGAACTGTGAAAGAAGTGGGAGAATAACAGGTTGTATTGTGACATTGAAAGTGTCTTTTGTATTGCAAATAACTTAGCCTTCCATTCTAATAATAAGCATATACAACTCAAGTACCATTTCATATGATCTATTGTGTAAGATGAAAAATGGAAGTTGGAAAAGATACATTCTAGATAGAATCCTGCACAGATGTTAACAAAGGTTGTAACCAGGGAGAAACTGAGTTCCTTCTCATTTTCAGTTGGCCTTCAAGCATGAAGGTGAAGATGAGAAATTTTTTAGGTCCAAGGTGAATCATAGTCCAATAGGAACAATAGCAGTGGAGTTGTTGTGATCACTCTCCAAGTGGGATATTATTGGTTGTGGAGCTTGATTATTTTCCTGGTTTATGGGGGTGTGTGGGGGGGATTTTCCCCTCAGATCTAGGGCCAGGGTTTCCAGTGGAGGGGATACACTTTATTACTCTCCCTGGTGCAAGTTCATGGGAAAATGATCTCGAAAAGAAATTTTTGGGAAAATTTCCTTGTAAACTATTTTAATTTCGTAGTCAATCTGGACCGTTCATTTTAAGGTCACAAATTTGACGGTATAAGTTATTTTAGGGTTTTTTCCCCTAAATGAAAACCCTCTTTTATGAAGGAACTGTCTTTTGGTTGTGTATGTGAGTGAATATTGTATTATGAGAGAGGAGATTGTGAGAGAAAGAAGAGGAAGTTACAACATGTGTGTTGTAGGTTGTATCCCTTCATTTGTTGCATAATAATAAAGGAGGGACTTGGAAATGTCTCTAGTGGACGTAGCCCACACTAGGTGAACCATGTATATCTACGTATTTATTTCATTGTGTATATTATATGTTTTATTTCCTCATTTGTTTTATTTTATTGCTCTGCGATCCTATTTTTATAAAATCTTTATCGACTAAAGAAGTAGAATATCGTGGTTTCATTCAAATAGGTATTGAAGAAGTATGGATTCACCAACTTTTGGGTGAGCTTGGCCTTCCTTTTCATACCTCAACTAAAATATATTGTGATAACTAGAGTTCTATACAGGTTGCATACAATCCTATTTCCCATAGTAAGATGATTGATGTTGAGATCCATGCTCCCTATTTGAGACAATTGGTTCATGAGAACATTGTCTCTCTTCAATATTGTAGAACAAAATATCACGTTGTTGGTATCTTCTCCAAACCATTAGTTGAGGCAAAATCTATTAATCTCCACATGATTCTTAGGCTTCGGGAATCTGCAATTTTGTGGGGGTGTCATAATGACATAATTTAACCTCCTGAAAATCTAGAGCTATGTGTTGATGGGGGGGTGTTGGAACATCAAGAATTTATGGTTCGTCACACATCTCATGGGTTTAGTTGGTCAAGAGGTTAACCTACATATGGATACATTTGGTTGGGTGATCTACCAACACATTGCACTAGTTAGTCGAGTAGTCGACGTGTCTGTCATTCAGACAGTCGACCAATATTTGAATATAGTCGTGTGATGAATTAACCAACCAAGAAATCAAATACAAGTTGTATGGATAGTCGGTTGGGTCAAGTCTCGTCGAGCTAACTCGATAGAGTGCATTTTTTGAATTCAAATCCAACGATCAACAATTGCAAGTGGACAATATCTTCCAGATTCTATGGAAATTAGTTATATCTTCAGGATATAAAAAGAATACCCCTTGGGTCATTTTCATCGTGGATATTTTGCAATAGATCATGTGGATCAATATGTGCAACATGAATTTTGATGTTATGATCATAGTGTTCTCTTCTTAAGTGTTGTAACGATGTCTTTAGACACCACCTATATATTCCAAATTCTATTCCTCTTTGATTGTCTGCAGTGATGTGTTCTATGTTTCATGTCATTTTCCACCTTATTCCCCAACACAAAAAAGGATGGAGTCATTTTAGACATAGCTAGGAGGTTCTTCCATCTATATTTCTTCTTGCAAATATCCATGCAAGAAGGTGGATTTAACATCCATTTGATGGATTTCCCATTTATGTGAGACAACAAGGGTTAGAACAAGGTGGATGGAATTCATTTGGGCTATGGGAGAAAATGTTTCATTATAGTTAATGCATTAAAATTGAAAGAAACCTTTGGAAACTAACCAGGCATTGTGTCTTTCAACACTTCCATCTGATTCATACTTAGTTCTATACACCCATTTACATCTCACAATATTTCTTCCTTTTGGAAGAGGTACCAGATCCCAAGTATCATTCACCATTAAAGAGAAATACTCTTAATTCATTGTTGTGTTCCAATATGGATGACCTAAATATTTTGCAAATGTTTATGGATAATGAGCCTTTGAAAATTGATCCAAAAGAGAAGAGGCTCCTTGTAACTGTGAACGTGTCCAATGCTAATATGAAGGATCATCGACAAGATCACCAGTTGCTTCTTGTGTTGAATGGAACCATCTGGGAAGTGGTGGTATTGGTGCAAATTCAAGTTCAATAGACTCATCTAGAGGAAGGTGATCATGAAGAGGTGTATTTTCATCCTCCCTGTCATCATCATCTGAAGAATAAACCAAAATAGGAACAAAAGATGGCACAAACACCAAAGATGGTTTGCATGCCAATATATTTTCATCATATTTAACATCTCTTCTAATAATAATTTCATTGGGATGATGTTGAAGAAGTATGTAACATTTTACATCTTCAGAATATCCAACACAAATACCCATCTCACTTTTATTCTGTAAATATTTCCTTTTCTCATCAGGAATGTGATCCCATGCTACACTACCAAATACACGAAAGTGGCTTACATTTGGCTTAGTTTTATTCCATGCTTCTTCCAATGTTATATTTTTTAGAGCCTTTGTGGGATTTTTATTTACTATGTAATTTGCAAAATTGATGACTTCCCCAATAATGAATACTTAATCCCTTAGTGTGGATCATACAATTAGCCATTTATTTTAATGTGCAATTCTTTCTCTCAGCAACACGATTTTGTTGTGGTGAATTTGGAACAATATGTTGCATATGAACGTCTTGTGTAGTGTAGTAACTTGTGAATTTATTGTTCATGTATCCTCCTCCATTATCTGTTCTTAACCTTTGAACTTGATGTCCATATTTTTTTTCTGCAAGGGCCTTGTAGGCTAATTATTTTTCAAAAACTTCATTCTTAAGTTTTAAGAAGTAAATCCAAGTGTTTCTGGAGAAGTCATCAATGAAAGTTAAAAAATACTTGCACATAGAGAAAGACAAATAATAATTTCGACCACAAAAATCACTATGAACAAGATGCAAAGGGGATGAGGTGTGCCAAGAGGCACGTTTGTCAAAATTGTCCCGACGATCTTTTTTAAGAACAAAATTGGCCCAAACATCATCTTTGCAAGAAATGTGAGGAAGGTCGGTCACCATATGTTGATTACATAGTTGCTGCAATGAGTGATAGTTTAGATGACCAAATTGCTCATGCCAATGTTTTCTCAAGCCATCACTATGAGCAACAAAAAATGATGGAAAAGATGATGACTGAAATTTGTCAAACTTGTACAACCTGGTAATATCATCAACAATTCCAATTGTTAGGACATGCTTAGGATCTTTTAAATCCTTGATTACAACTTGGTGAAGTGAAAAATCTACAATTTTATTTTCACCTGAATGAGTGATCATATACATTGACAAAAGGTTGCAGGAAATACTTGGAACACATAATACATCATTGAAATTACCATTATCTACCTGAACTGTTCCAGACCCTACAACACTAAGAGATCTATCATCACCAACACATATCATTTTGGTGTTACATTCATTAAGTACAATACCCCTAGTTTGAACACCAATTGTAAATTTACAAATAATTTATAGGTTAGCAAGACAAGATATTTTGGGCCATAGTTCCTTTCTATATATGTTTTGAGGCCAGAGTGCATGTGTGATTATTGGGCTGGAGAGCCTAGATTGTAAAATCCCATTGATCCTAGCATTGTGATATGTAATGATAGTTAGATTATTAATAAAATACATCAATGTTGTAGACCAATCACACAAAAGAGTATGGGGGGATAGAAATCCACTAGAGAGAAAGGGGGCTAAGAGCTTAGGAATAGGGGCTAAGCCAAGGGAATAGTATATCAATTATTCTAAAAGTCTAATTATGGGATATATTTTTATCCTAAGTTCATAAAGGTGTGGAACATATAACCAAGGGGATCCCAATGTAGTTCTTAGCATGACAAGTGTTAAGTTGGGACCATGCATATATAAAGTGGGAACTTAGTGTATTTTCCCATTCTATTCCCATAATTCTCACAATAACTCTTGCCATTCATACACTCTGGTCATCCATCATTCATACATGTGATTGGGAGATCTTTGGTATCTATGGTTTGGGTTGAAGATGCAGGTTGTTAGGCTTGTGAGCTTTCTCTCTTGGTGTGAGAATTTATGGGATTTTTTTTTCTTGTGTGTTAGGTTAATGGGTGTTGAAATTTTGAGGAAAGCCTTGTGTTCTAGGTGCTACAGAGATTTTATACTTACTATTCGGCCTATTTTTGAATCCCTGGAAGGGAAGCGTGACAATCAAATGAATGTTGAGCAGAGAATGGGTATACTTTTTGGGTGGAACAGGATGTGGGGAATGGGAGACTATGAGCTCATAATGGTTGTTGGATTTGGAACCTTGGCATATGTTTAACTATGTAGTCTGTTAGACCTTATTTTGACTTAGGAAGCCTATATCTTAGTGGAGTTTCTAGCCTTACCTCGAGGATGACCTACTAATGATAGTTTATGAGTAGTAGAGTCTATAGATGGAAGGAAAGTTTGAGGTCTGTATCCAGTCAGTGATTACAAAAGACAAGTTTTTTTTATGTGCTTTCTATGAATGTTGGGTGAATAATTATGTTATTTCTATTATAAATATGCTTGAGAATTATTTGTTTTTAGGAATGCATAATTATGTTCATATGCAGGGAATTTAATTAATAAATGGTATCAAAGTGGAAATGTTTGTGTGGGCATGGTGAACCTTGGGGATGGAGATGCTACATTAAAAACATAATTTTTTTTTTATCCTTATCCATATGATAAGATGCTCCAGAATCAATAAGTCACTCATCAGAAGCATAAGTAGAACTTGCATTGAAGGATAAACCATAAGAAGACAGTGCATGTTCATGAGAAGAAGAAGAATAAATACTAATATTGTTCTTATTTATTTTTCCTTCTAAGGATTCCATATTTTTAAAACACTTATACTCCACATGACCATATTTCCCACAAAAGTTGCAATTTCTGTCAGTCTTCTTACTTTTGGATTTTTCTCCTTTGTCACCATTTGGAGAAGAAGTTGGTGCAAAGGGTTTGGAACCCTTGTTTTTCTTGTTGGTGCAACAAGGATGTTTCTTCTTGGTATTATTAGATTTATCTTTCCGCTGGGGAACTAAGGATTTGTTGGATGTACTTGCAATGCTAATCAATCCAAGTTGCACAAGCTTATGTTGCTATATAATCAGAAAAATCACAAAAATACTCAAGAGAGGGTTCTTTATAAGAACTCCCTAGAGATTGTCTGATGGCATAAAAGGTATATACAAAGACAAAATATGCACTACCAAGATTATAAATAATAACATATATGCATCTATGTTCCTTAATATCTACTTTACAGTCTATACATAAAATTCTAAGTGTTTTGAACTTAGATAAATAATCTTCAATACAAGGAAAAACATTGGGACTTAAAGTCATTCACGGATTTTCTAACTAGTGGGATTGAATGATATTTTGTTTACCAAACATAGATTGGATCTTTTCCCAAGCTTCATCAGGGGCTTTAATTCCTTGAAGGTGAAACCTTAAATCAGGAGAAATGGATATTCTGATTAATTCACATGATTTTTCATTCATATTATCCCAATTGACTTTCTTTTCATCATAAGTGAGTTCTTGTTATTTTCCCAAGGTAATCCGATACAATCCTTTACTTCTTAGTACATCCTCCATATGAGATTTCCATGAGAAGTAGTTGGTAATTGTAAGAAAAATATAATTGGTAGAAGACATATTAAAATATACATGTAATATGGATTTAAAAGTTGAAAGTTATGGTCTAAATGGAAATATCTCGAAAAGAAAGACTGTTTAAAAAAAACGACATCGAAAACGAACTTTGGATGTGAAATTTACGCCCTTTTGAAAAAGGAATAAACAACCACCAAAGAGCTACGTGGAAAGTAGAAGTTGTTCCATGTGGTGATGCTCCTCCTTATCTAATTTTTCTTATAAGCTCAATTTTAAATAAGTTTCTTATGGAGTGAATCACTTTTATAAAATAAGTGGGAATCACTTTTACAATAAAGTTGCTTTCTAAATTAAAGTTGCACTAAAAAAAGAGTAAATAAAAATAAAATTAAATCCACTTATAGTGATTCATTTTTACAAATTAAGTGAAATACACTTTACAATGAATGCATGAACTTTTTCAAAAAAGTAACAAGAAAGAGACTTGAACTCAAGACCTGTTACTAATTAAAACAACTTTCAACCAAGTGAGCTAGTGTAAAACATATTATAATATTAAGAAGGAGGATGGGGGGTGTTGTTGTTGTTGTGGAAGATGTCCTTGAAGTGTGTGCTAAAAAAAATCTTCTTTTCATGTGTTCACACACACAAAAAAACCGTTTCTCAATAACAACAAGGGGTTAGATATCAGTTAGCTTACCCAAAAAATGAATTTTTTCTCTCTCTTTCTAATTTACCGAATCACACGGATTGCATAGAAAAGAGCATATGCAGACAAGAAAACTCTTTCTACCAAAAATAGTATAAAATTGGAAACAAAAATAGAAAACTAAAAGACATCTCTGTAATGTTTTTATAAAAGGGCATATCCAGGCTTTATACCTCCATATCTGACTGAAATGGTCGTATCTTGGGCAAACATAAACCTTTTTAAGTAAAAAAAATGTTTTTCTAACTAAAATGAGTACTTCAGACACAATGGAACAATCCTACTAGCCCAAAAATGTACGAAAATATCAGAAACCAGAGATGCGACAACATGGATTCAAGATCTCGATCTACAATGGGAGCATGTATTTAAACGAGCTTTGATACCATGTACGCAAACATAGGGTATTCCAACAGAGGATGAAAACCTTTGGTAACCACTCACACAAACATATTAGAGATCAACACAATGATTTTTTTACATGGTAAAAACCCTATGGGAAAACATCCACGGTGCCAGCCAACGTGGCTACTTGAGGAAATTTGTTAATGCAAAAGAAAAAAATATTATAGAGAGTTTCTCACAATCGATCATCATCAACTGACCCTTCATTCTCTTTAAATGGATATCATGTACCAATCATATGTTAAGTCATTGATCAATGCAACCATTAAGATCAAGGATAATATGAGTTGTCAGATCAGTCTATGTTGAGAACATATTATGACCGTCATATTACAAATGCATACTAATACATAATAAAGAAACATATTAAAGAAACACACTTTAAAATAAGAATACATTAGACCAACTTGATCATAACTAACTCCTAAGTGTCTAAATATCCTAGCACTAGATCCCATGGATATTGATATCCCATGATATTCCTCAGATGCTCCCTTGACCAATGATAATTTTTTGTTAGGATAATTAGAGCCTAGGGAATTCACACCATCTAAATCCCAAAAGGTGGCCAACTTGAACACTTTTAGATTTGAAAAAGAGTTAGGAAAAATCATACAAAAAATAATTAGAAGGTTATCGGTTGCTGGAGTGTCCCTGCTCTCTGTTACATCAAAGAAATACATAGTGGAGAATATTACAGATGATCCCCTAGAAATCACTTCAATTGGCATAGATTTCACATAAACATCAGAGAAAAAATTAAATAACATGATGCAAGTAATCAAGGATTACAAATAAATAATAATGCATATGAAAGAAGAAATATGACTATACAAGGGAGAAACAACGAGTGCCCAAGAATCCAAAATAAGTGTCGAAGCAGTAAAAAAGAGATCCATGTTTTGTCCAACGAATTGTATGCTACAATACAAGAATTCTAGCGTAAATCCTCCCAAATCATGGCACATTTCAACAAAGATCATATCAAAATATGGAGTTTATTGGGATATGATCATTTTTATATGAAATGAAACAATTGGAAGAAGACAATCCAAACACCCTTGAAGTCTTGCCACAAATCGTTGATTGGGAAGATGAACTAAACTATGTGGCTCTTGCTAACTGCCAACAAGTAGGGGAAAAATTGTAGAATTAACCAAATAATTCACTTAGTATATGTACCAAACTCCACAAGGAAACAATTTTCCTCACCATTAAACTTCATATGCCTCAAATTGGTGAGCTAGGTCAACCAAAACTCAACAAGCTAGTGCAAGTAGAACTAGATGATGAAATGTAAGCTAGAGAAATGTATGTCAGAACAACACTTAGGGTAACCAGATCCTTGATGGATGATCATCTAACAAATCCAACCAAAGTTCAAAATATGAATCAAGCTTTCATGGACAACTTGAAGAGATACATGAAGACCCTTTCCCAAAAATCAATAACCCACGAAGTTTCTTTAGAGTCTCTATTGTATTGTAGGATAATTTGTATTTAAAGATATCATGAAGCATGTTGGAACTTGATATCATTCTTGGTTGTCTAGAAACCATGCCAAGACATCTTTAAACCACTCTTCAGGTCACAAGATGGCTATTGGACTAGAGGGGGATCCCTCATCAGATCTAAAACAATTGGCTTCTTATTGTCACTAAGTGTCAATTCTAACAATTTAAGCTCAGATTTCCATATTTGGGTAACAAACAACATAAAACAGGGTGGACAGGGTTAAGGATAAAAATAACAGTAAACTGGAAATAAATAGATTGTGATCCTCTCATATCAAAGGATTAATCCATTGGGCATGGAGTCTTAGTGAATAGAGCATAATCACTAATAACAGAAGGTGGAAGAAGATGAAAACACATAAATATCAAAAAATGTAGAGGGAAAAGCAGTCTCTATAAACCTTAGATAAATAAAATGTATCTATTGGGAATTTAAATGAATCCAACAAAATAAAGAGTGTTTGGGTTGAGCATAACAACGATTTCACTAATAAAACACCCATACAATGACCTGCAATCAATCTCTATGAACAATAATGGTGGTTGTACCAAATTAATGTTTTATCATATACAAATATGACTTTAGATTGCATAATGGATTAGAATAACAGAGATGGAAATTTTAAGAAGATTAAAACATAAAAATGAAAAAAAAGACAAGGCTCTGCCAAGAATGAGCCATGAATCCTTGAATTAATTCATCACGCCAGAGAAAATTACAACTACCCTACAGGCTTCATAAAAAAGACAATGTCCTCCTCCTAAACTCTCCTAACCTACTCCCCCCTTTACATCGAATATTTTTCTCCCTTTTATAACCAAAAGAGATTTTATTTTATTTTATGATTTTCATGCATTCCAAGCCTTTCCTCAAAAATTGGAACCATCTCCATGATCTGTCTATTTAACATTTTTCTTGATAGAGATTTTTTAGGAAAAATGACTATTCAATATTATCCTTTCCCATGAAATCTCAGTCAAGATCATGTTATCGATTAGAAAACACATTTGAATTAGAACATATATGAACACTTCTCTCCTTCGTATACATTTTGAAATTTGTTATGACCGGGTCCAAACTGATTTTTTATATAATAAAAATCATTTCTCATAATTAATAATCATTTTTGTATTATTTTGATTGGCTATGAAGATTATTGATGTGTCATGGATGGAATTACATGCATCGCGATCTTGTTATGATTAATGATCTTTAATTATTGTGAAATCTCAATCTTCTATGAGTGATATGATTTTGTACACCACAACTTGATGTTAACTGGAGTTTTCCTCGTGTTCTTATATTTGACCTTCCATTGAACAGGGCCCTAGCCATCTCGGATTACACATGGAAAACATTAACTTTGGCGTCATTATGCACTTATTTTGGTGTTTTCACTTGTCATCCAGATGCATGTTGATTAGAAGTTGATTGCGGGGGTTTGAGTGTGGTTAGAATAACCACATATCTCGAGGTCCGCAATCAGCTAATGGGTGCCACGTCAAAAGGAGTTTAACCACATTAGATTTTTGTGGGCCCCCTCCCTTATGTTATCCATCGAGCATGCAGAGGGGCCACAATTAATTGTAAACCATTGGATAAAAAAGGAAGGGCACGATTTGCATATAACATGCATCTCATTAGTTGATAATATAATAAAAGTTTTAAAACAATTAAATCAATCTACTATAATAAGTTAATTTTATTAAAAAGAAAATTTATTCAATTTAATAAAAAATTCCTATAATTTTGGGTTTTATTTGAAACTTTAAACATTTGTTATAAAACCTTGATTATGTTACAACATTAGGCTCCATCTAGGGATTGTGTTTCATTGCGAGACACTAAAGAACCTACAGACCAAGTGCCTTTAATATTAGTCAATGGAATCATTATTCCCTAAAACCAAAATTTTATTCACAAAAAACTATAAAACTAAGTACTTTCTTTTCATGAATTCAAAAATTATATAGAAATGATAAGGTTGTCAATATACAAATATTAAACATGCTTGAAAATAAATTTCAAGTACGGCCAATGAAAGAATTTCCTTATTAAAACTTACTCAATAACTTTCTAAAATAATCAGTCTAAATTTAACCAAAATATCATATTTCTAAATGATTTTATCTTAACTCAAGGCTAATTAGATTTGTTCCAAATAAAATCTAATCAGATTTAGATATAGAAATTATTGAATAAGAAATAATAACAAAGTAATGATAAAGATTTGTAGTATCATCTTTGACAGGCATCACATATATTGCTTCATTGCCATCATGCTTCCATAGCCTCGGTGAAGTTATATGCAAACCCCAATTTGAAATTAATTTCACCACTTCATTTAAATAATTTGTTAGAGATGAGGGAAATCATTTTATAAATTTCCTTTCATCATCTCTTTTGGACAAGATGGGGACGATAAAAATTTTGAATTTACTTTCACCATTTTTCTTAAAAAGAAAATTTCTTAACTTTATTATTTTGAAGTGGGGGAAATCAATGTGTTAGAAAACACAAGGGATAATATTTGTTTTGGATCTGAAAATAGAGTAGGATTGTTTACACATTTGAGAATACTCTGAAATTAATTTTCCTTAAGTTCAAACTATACCTTCTCTTATAGGTAGAATCTGCATGTTCAAAAATTTCGTATGTTTAAAGGTTAGCCTTAAGAAATCTTATCAGTTATAATCTAATATCAAAGTTAAATTTATAATGATTATCCTGAACATACTTTTTCAATTTAAAATAAAGATATAAATAAAATCTTCACAAAACCTGTAAAACCAACATGCTTAATTTTCTTCTATCGACTAGGTTTATTCTTTCTATAAGGATTCTTATAATAAAATAAGAAAGAAAGAATTAGTCTTTATTTATTTAAAATAATCTAGGCCACTTAGTAACATCATTGTTACAAATTTTATTTATATACAAGATTCTTACTTAATCTAGGTGAACTTAACTTGGTCATGTATAAACAAACTTCCAATGATACCAGGTAAGCATTTCAGTAATTAAATTATAAACTCTCTTACATGACCAAGAAAAACAAGAATAACGATTGAAGCAAAGGAGTGATGAGAAATTTTCCATGCAATTTATATACATAGTGAAAGAATGATGATAAACTCTCATTACCTGATGACTCCAAGAAGACTGTTAATGTAACGTACCCAACCACCATAGTTGTTCATGCGGCACAATTTTTTTGTCTTTGATACCATTTTATTAACGTGCCTAGCCTCCAACTAGGCAACAATACATGNAACATACTTTTTCAATTTAAAATAAAGATATAAATAAAATCTTCACAAAACCTGTAAAACCAACATGCTTAATTTTCTTCTATCGACTAGGTTTATTCTTTCTATAAGGATTCTTATAATAAAATAAGAAAGAAAGAATTAGTCTTTATTTATTTAAAATAATCTAGGCCACTTAGTAACATCATTGTTACAAATTTTATTTATATACAAGATTCTTACTTAATCTAGGTGAACTTAACTTGGTCATGTATAAACAAACTTCCAATGATACCAGGTAAGCATTTCAGTAATTAAATTATAAACTCTCTTACATGACCAAGAAAAACAAGAATAACGATTGAAGCAAAGGAGTGATGAGAAATTTTCCATGCAATTTATATACATAGTGAAAGAATGATGATAAACTCTCATTACCTGATGACTCCAAGAAGACTGTTAATGTAACGTACCCAACCACCATAGTTGTTCATGCGGCACAATTTTTTTGTCTTTGATACCATTTTATTAACGTGCCTAGCCTCCAACTAGGCAACAATACATGAAAATACACATAACACAAAACTTCTCCTAATTTAATCCATTCCTTTGTTGTTATATGTTTTCGCATAGCCTATAGCTACAATTTATAACCGATTTAGGTACATCAATAACCATAAAACATATACGTCTGAAACATGCTAATAATCAACAAGATATACAACTAAATTGTTCATTACAGTAACATGTAAGGCATTCTCATTCACACAGATTTCATGCACAACCATAACACATGTAAAAAACTTAGTACAAGATAAAACACTTATCTTAAACAAGAATCATGCAACTAGCTGTTTGGGATGAAATTTCCACCCAATCATAGAATGATTGTTCCAAATATCAATAGTCAATCACCCCCAAGTTGAGGCAAGCAATCCATAAAAGAGGGCGGTCTCTCACAGTCCACTCACAACTCACTAATATCTCAACTCAACTAATATTCTCCTACAACTATCCTGACTT
This sequence comes from Picea sitchensis, assembly GCA_010110895.2. NCBI lineage: Eukaryota > Viridiplantae > Streptophyta > Pinopsida > Pinales > Pinaceae > Picea > Picea sitchensis. Next base: position 102,809 of record SNQJ01S0001507.1, on the reverse strand, counting down.
CTCCACCAACTCCCTTCCGCTTGACTTGCCCAACCCAAGGAATGCACCATTCGTTTATAAAGGTTAGTCCAAGGGATGTATCGCTCATTTATCAAGGCTAACCCAAGGAATTAACTAGTTTTTATCAAGGTCTCTCTGGCACGGGAATCTAGGAATCTCTCAACTGGGAGTTCAAGGGAAAACTTTTTCTAGGAAAACTATCAGCAAACCAACAACACACACTTGTTGTTTTAGTGTAAATCAAGCAAGAGTTCATTATTTCAGCCTGAAAACCAAGACATTTAGTTCTCCAACTCCAATTCACTTGAGTTACACTCTAGCTACGCTCCAAAATTCTCCCTCTATCACTGCATCGACTTCTACCTATGTTTTCTTGACCTATTTTCTCTTCCCACGTTTAGACTTGACTACCTCCTCAAACTGTTCGAACTGGTGTTACTTCTCCAAACGAATTGTACTCAACCCCCATGTGCACAATAAATTCGGGATGTGACCACTCACATTCACCCTCATACATGTATTCAATTATTGGCTTTGGAAAAAATCAACCAGAAAGATGTGACCACTCACACCCACCCTCTTACATGTATTCAATGATTGGCTTTGGGAACACTCAATCAGACATCGGAAGGTTCATATACAATAGTAGATTTAGGAAAATGGGTTAAATATATAAACATGGGTAATTTCCCCCTTGGACCCCTATTGGAAATTATCTTAGACACTACCCTCTCTTGTGGATTAATTCAGCCCCCATCTCTTGTCTATGTCCCCTTAGTAGCTAGCATCACATTTTTATTAATAAAAAAAAGAAATACAATTTGCATATTACATCACTTGGATGTAGCCACATATTATATCTACATCATTAATTAAATTGGGTATTATAATGGGGATGTTACATTCCCCCTCCCCTACAATTTTTCACCGTCCTTGGTGCACTCTATGCCAATATATATATATGAAAATTTACATCACAATACTCAGATTCTACAATCTTTACAATTCCAGTAGGAGCTCCAACCAAAATATCATGTTCCTCTCAACTTTCCGACCCAAGGAATGCACCATTTGTTTATTAGGGATACCCAAGGAATGTGCCATTCGTTTATCAAGGTATCCATCATAATTGTCCAGGACTCTGAGATGTGGTTCCATAACTCTAGCTTCTCAAAACAAAATTTGGCATTATGTCTTCTTCAAAACTATCAAAACTTTGTGGGTATTTCGCCCGCATGTTTTATTCATGCTCCCAGGTAGCATATTCAGGACAATACCATGTCCATTGAACCTTTACCATTGCTATAGATTTGTTCCTAGGAACTTTGAATTTCTAGTCCAAGATGCGTATTAGTTCCACTCAGAAATCCCCTTCGTGTTCCACTGATATTATCTTTTCTAATATTTCAAATGGACCACAATATCTTGCTTCCAACTTCGGGAATCTTCCTAATCTTAGCGAGCTTTTATTTTCCTTCACTTAAAAAAAACATGTTCTCCCACTTTAAAATCTATGAAAACTGTGTTCATGTCTGCATAAAATTTTTGCCTATCCCGGGCAACCTTCAAATTCTGCTTAATCCTTTCCATTTGATCTTCCATTTCAATTAGCAATTCTAGCCCAACAACTACTCTTCCTACTGGATTATCCCAAATCACTGGGGTGTTACATTTCCTACCATACAATGCCTCAAACAGATTCATTTTCAAGGAGGTCTGATACCCATTGTTGTAAGAAAATTCAACTAAATGGATAGAATATTCCCACTTTGATGGTTGATCCATCACATACATTCTAAGCATGTCCTCAATTATTTTGTTATTCGTTTTTTTTTTTTCCATCGGACTCTAGATGATATGTTGTACTAAGATTTAAATTTGTCCCAAAGCCTTTGAACAAAACTTTCCAAAAATTGGAAGTAACTTTGGATCTCTGTCTAAAACTATTTCCTTAGGAACTCCATGTAGCCTAGTGACTTCTCTCATATAAATATCTGCAATATTTGTTGCCTTATGTGTAGTCTTTACTAGAATGAAATTCACTTCTTTAGTCAACTTATCCACCACCACCATGATGGAATCATGTTTCCTCATTGTTTTGGGCAATTTAGTAATAAAATCAACTGAGACAACTTCCCACTTCCATTCTATAATGAGTAATGGTTGTAGAAAAATTCTTGCGTGTCTGTGTTCTATCTTTACTTTTTGGCATTCTAGACACCTGACTATGTAATTAGACACTTATTTCTTCATTCCTGGCTAAAAATATTGGCTTCTTACTCCTGCAATTGTCTTCTAATATCCTAGGCGCCATGCATATGGCACATTATGAATATCCTTCAATACTTCATTTTTCCACTCACTGGTATTCGGTACATACAACTTACCTTTGTACATGAGAATTCCATCTTCTTTCAGCTCATAATAATTAATTTTTTGTTGAAACGCTTCTTGTTGTAATGTCTCTTTTATTTTTAAATAATTATGATCTAAATTTGTTGATGCAATAACTTTGTATTTCAGATATGTCCTGTAAATTCTAATGGATCCAATATGCACTTCATGATCTCTCATGATGAGTGCATCGACCACTTGATTTTCCTTTCCCTTTATGTGCTTAATTTCAAATTCATATTCACTCAGAGATTCTAGCCATCTAGTTTTCCTAGCATTTAGTGTTGGTTGTCCAAACAAATGCTTCAAACCGTAGTGGTCTATCCTTAGCTCTAATTTCTTACCCACAAGGTAATGCCTCCACATTTTCAATGCATGTACAATTGTTGCTAACTCCATGCCATGGGTATCATAATTCCTCTCAAGCTCTTTTAATTTTTTGGACTCATAGCATACCACGTGATCCTTTTGACTAAGGTCTCCACCAAGCCCTTCCTTGCATACATCAATGCATACAAAAAAACATTCCTTTGGATCTGCAATATTCAATATTGGAGAACTTGTAAATATTCCCTTCAACTGTTGAAAAACCTCTTCACACTTGGAATTCCATTAGAATTTGACACCCTTCTTTTGCAAATAAGTGATTGGACTTGCAATCTTTGAATTTTTTTTTATGAATATTTGGTAATAACTGGGAAGACCCATGAATGATCTGACCTCTGTCACATTCTTTGACGTTGACCATCCTCTAATGGCCTCTATATTCCTAGGATCCACTTCTATCCCTGTTGCTGATATTATATGCCCTAAGTAGTGAATCTTCTTTTGATAAAAGATGCACTTACTTAGCTTATCATACAATTTGTGCTCTCTCAAAACTTGTAACACCATTCTTAAATGTTTCTCATGTTCCTCTTTTGATTTGGAATAGATGAGTATATTATCTAAGAACACTATCACAAACTTGTCCAGGTACTCCCTGAACACTCCATTCATCAAACACATAAAAATTGTTGGGGCATTTTATAGTCCAAATGGAATTACTATGAATACATAATGCCCATATCTTGTTCTGAATGTTGTGTTGTTGATGTCTTCTTCTCTTATCCTTACTTGATGATATCTTGATCTCAAGTCAATATTTGAAAATATGTTTTCACCTTTCAGATGATCAAACAAATCATCAGTTATGGGTAAATGATACTTATTCTTTATGGTAACCTTATTAATTTTCCTGAAATCAATACACATCCTTAAGGTTCCATCCTTCTTCTTAAAAAACAGAACCGGGGCTTCCCAAGGTGACATACTTTGGCGTATATACCCATTTTTTTAAAACCTCTTAAAGTTGCATTTGCATCTCCTTCAATTATGGTGTACCCATTCTATATGGTGTCTTAAACACTGGGACATCTCCTGACACCAAATTGATAGAGAAATCAATGTATCTCTTTGGTGGAAAATGTGAGACTTCTCTAAACACATCTTCAAAATACCTCAATACATGATGGTATTCAATGCATGTTTCTTTATCTTTGGCTTCCTCCTCCATATGGGTTGCAAACGTCTGACATCCATTCCTGAAGATCTTCTTCAAATGCATAGCTAAAATATATCTAAAAACTACAACTCTTGGAATGCCTTGAATCTTTCCTTGCTTCCCTTCTTCATCAAGACATGTGATTGTCTTGTTGTAATAGTCTAGGACAACATGATGATTTTCCAACCAATCCATGCCAATTAGACAATCATATGAACCCAATGGTATGATGTTTACATCTACCTTCGTGTTGAGTCCATTCATGTCTATTTGACAATGTTTAACCAACTCATTGATCTTTCTCTTATCCCCCATGGATAACGGAACTAACCAATATTTATTATGCTTAATTCTTTGCAAGTGACATATTTCAACAATGTTAGCATTTATGTAACTATGGATAAATTTGGAATCAATTGAAATTGCTATGGGATGGTTATCAATCTTACCTTCCACTTCGATCACTGGGGATTGGTATTTTCCTTCTTGTTGTCCATGGTTGCATAAATCCTTGACATACTTTCTCCTATGTCTTCCATTGTTTCATCCTCTTGAATGTTGTGCACAATCCTCATTCTTTCTCCTTTATGAGGGAAATCCCTATATAAGTGATCTACCCCACATCCCAAACATTGAGCATGCTTATTCCTTGGAATTTTCCTAAATGAATATACAATATTTTGATCATTTTGGGCTACCTGACTGATCGAGGCGGATATTGGTGGCCACCCACCTGTTCCAATTGGATCCTTTTGTTAGTTTTTAGTTCAACACTTTCTTTGGTACTTCCTTCTAGTACTTCATTCTAGTAAGGTAGCTAGAGGGGTAGTGGGGGGGCCTAGAGGGCCCATAGTGATAATAGTGGAGGTCATTCAATGTAAGGTGGACTAGGTCCACTATATTATTAAATAAGGCCCACTATGGTAGTTNAGAGGATCCCTTCCATAATAGGATCCATTGTATGGTGTTGCCCTACCTCAAGGGTTTGATATAATAAAGTTGTGTTTTTCTATATTGTTCTTCTATATCTGTTGTGGTGCTTTTGTATTCAGTATTGGGTTCTTAACAATTGGTATCAGAGCACTTTCCTTGGCCGGAGTTGTGGGCAACTATTTTTTATTTTTGCAGATTTTTTTTTTTCGGAGAAGAAAAAAAGAGGGCCGCGACATTCCAGACATTTTCAGTATATTTTTGTGAAAAATTTGCAGAAACGGGTTGTATATCTGATTTCCTCTCATAAAAAAATCCAAGTTAAAAAAAAAATCGACCGAAACGGAGTCCGAAAGGTCAAGATATTGAGGTTTTAAAATCTGCAATTTTTCAGGGTTTTTTCTGCGGACGACAGCGCGATTTGTTTTTATTTTTGTAGCATTTGGAGGCCGAATATTCCAAAATAAATTACATATCTGATTTCCTCTCACAATTTCACCCAATTTCAAAAAAAAAATCATCCGAAACAGAGTCCGGGAAGTGAAGTTATGAGCATTTGAACTTTAACAGTTTTTAGGGTTTTTCCAGAAATAGCCGCGATTTTCTGTCGAAACTTATTGGGTCTATTTTTTGGGTTTTCAGATGGCTATTTCTTCTCAAAACTTGAAAGAAATTCTTGAATCATTCAAATCCAAATTGTTTCACACATTGGATGATAGATTGGATGTGTTAGCACAAGACCTCACAGACAACCTCACAAATATCATCACAGATAGCCTCAATGATAGTTTTCGTAGTATTCAAGATTCATTGAACAACATGCAGGAGATATTTCTTATGCAGGGCCTCAGGGATGAATATAATCAGGAAAAATATGCTTTGTATGATTTTGAGGCAGATTGTGATGATTGGTATATGGATAGTTGTCATTTCTGGGATGACAACAACTTCCATATTTTATTTGATGACTCTACTCCGCCTTCTGCAGAGAACATCAATGTCCCAGATCAGGAGCTAGTTACCAGCGTTCAGTCTGCGTATTCTACAGTGGTATTATTCCTTCCAGATTTTGCTACGAACATTTTCCACTATGTGGATGGATCTTATTATTTGGATCCACGTGATAGGTGTCAGTCTTTGGAGCATCATTTGGAGTTCGTTATTGGGTTCCAAAATCTTCTTCGGGGAGTTCACATAAGCACTTGGACATGGGACCCAGGCTTACAATGGTGGTTGGACTACTTCAGCATGGTGGATTTCTTTTCTACATGGGACCCTGGTTCTTCAATCTTCTTCAACATTATGGTCCATAATTATCCATGGAACCCTGGTATATGGTTGTACATCAAGCGTTGAGGACAACGCTTTCATAAGGGGGATGGAATGTAAGGTAGCTAGAGAGGTAGTGGGCTGGCCTAGAGGGCCCATAGTGATAATAGTGAAGGTCATTCAATGTAAGGTGGACTAGGTCCACTATATTATTAAATAAGGCCCACTATGGTAGTTAGATATAATAAATGGGTAATTAGATATAATTAATGTAAGAGGGATTCTTAGAAGGTTCTACTTCTAGAAGATTCCTCCTCTAGAATGTTCTTAGGAGATGATAACACTATATAAAGGGGTTCAAGCAATGTAATGATATATGAAGAGAAATATTGTATTTGGAGCAGTATCTCAATAGGAGGATGCCCCCTCGAAGAGGCAAGTGAACAGGAGAGGATCCCTTCCATAATAGGATCCATTGTATGGTGTTGCCCTACCTTAAGGGTTTGATGATAATAAAGTTGTGATTTTCTATATTGTTCTTCTATATATTTTGTGGTGCTTTTGTATTCAATTTTTTGAGATCTATTATGGTTCTTAACATGTGTCAATTGGATCCTTTTGTTAGTTTTTAGTTCAACACTTTCTTTGGTACTTCCTTCTAGTTGTGGGTTCTACACTTTCAGGGCTATTTGAATCCCTACACATCTTCTAGGTGTATGTTGGTGGCATCCCACCTAATCCAAATGGCATATTTTGTATGTTTTCATGTCAACACATCTTGTTGTACTTCCAGGGCCGTTTTGGGCCCATAAACAATGTTATTTTGTCTCACCACATTCAAACTATAGATGGGGTTAGAGTTTGACGATGTAATGCATAGTTCTCAAAAAGACCTTTCCAATGGGCTATCGCGCACCTAAAATGAAGGTTGTATGCAAAAGTTACGACCCTAGGAAGTTGAAGTACCAAATTACACCAACTTACCCATGGGGCCCACGCGACTTTTGGCGTTTCAAATTCTAGGGTTAGGGTTTTGAATGTGTGGGGTTTTGGAATTCTTGTTTAACATAAAACGACCTTTAGAGACTCATTGTAATGATATTCTTGCGAATGAGAGTAGCTGTCACATCTCTTCTCAGAGATAAAGCTACCACCATTCTAGCGAGTTTTTCACTTTGTATTTTTACACTCTCTTACAATTCTTTCATTAATAGAAATCAAGTATTATTGTATTTCTCTGTTTATGGAAATTTTCATTTCATTCCAAACATAATCCAAATCAGTGGTATCAGAGTAGGATACTCTTGATTGTTTTTCAGCGCATGTCCCCGACAACGTTCGAATATAGCTAGTTGGATCTCAAGTTTTTCTCTCTTGAGGAAAATCACTCACGCACACCCAAGAAACCCTCGATGGAGGCAAAAAAGAAAGACAATGGAGTAGAAGATTATATTAACTTGTTGCTTGAGCAAGCTATCACGCGACAGAGGGACGAAATGATGGATAATTGTGCACACATCCTTTAACACCTATCGATAGAAACATGCGCGTCTTCATCAAGCGACCATTTTGGAGGAACCTCTCCCTTCAAGGTACAAGTTAATTTTTGTATTCCCATATTTGAAGGTCAGATAGATGCGGATGCCATAAAAAAATGGTTTAATATATTAGAAGGTTATTTCTCTGTTCAAAATTTTTCTGACAGGGAAAAGATCACCTTCACACTCCTCAAGGCTCTCCCCCATGTCAAACATTGGTGGGAAACTTACTGGGAGCAAAGTTCCACAGAGGAATCCTAATTATATGGGGCAAGCCCACTTGGGATTTTTTTGTGGATGCATTCAAAGAATTGTACTATCATGTTGATAACTATGAAGACCAATACATGAGATGGACCACACTACGAAAAGCGAAGAGACAAACAGTGTCATATTTCACAAATACTTTCCATACCTTGCGCACCAAGATGGACATCACAGACTCCGAATGACATCTAGTTCTGAAATATTGTGGGGATCTACATAGGTACATACAAACCAAAATGGATTTCCTAAACATCTCATCATTAGGATTTTCCTATTGATATGTTGTCAAAATCGAGCATAAATTTAGGCACAAGAACAAAGGGGAATTTGGGTTTGCAAATATGCTACAACCAAAGCATGGTAAGGATGTCCCTAACCAACAACCTCCAGAAAACCATTCCAAGAAAAAGGAAAAGAAGGGTAAAGGAAAGACGAAGAATGAAACTGGGAAGTGGTGTGACTTCCACAAAATCCCCTGGCATAACATTGATGAATGCTGCTTGAAACATTCATTGGTGGTTGAGGTCAAATACACAGAGTCGAACCCTAATTTAGAATCTGATCCAAAAAATATTGAAAATAGACTGATCATCGACGCAGACCCCACTGCCACTTTCACGGCCACAACAATTCAACCAGAATAATTAGTAGCCCCTTAAAAGGGGGAGCACCTCATCCATTCACATATGTAGGTGAAGGGGACCCAAGTGCATTTCATTGTTGATAATGGCATAAAAAAGAACCTCATCTCAGATAAGGCCGTCAAACAGTTGGGGTTGTTGACAACACCACACCCGCATCCATACAATATCGGTTGGCTTCACCAAGGACGAGATCTTTGTGTCAGACAACAATGTCGCTTGTCCTATGGAATCCATCCTTTCAAGGATGAGGTAATATGTGATGTTTCCCCTCTTGATTTATGTTATGTGGTTTTGGGCCAACCATATATGTGGAGATGTCATGTTGTCTACGAGTCTAGACCCCGTAGTGTCATTATTACTTTGGGAGGTCATCCCTATAGGATACCAAAGGTAGTTTCGACTAATGCCCCACCAAAACAGTGCCACGAGGTAATCTCTCATACTACAAAATTCATCCTCTTCACAATCTGTTCAAAGGATGCATAAAATACTACTACAACCATTGCAGCCTCAACACCTTCTATCCGGCAAAAACAGATTGTTTCTCCACCTACAATGGTTCCTACACAATGCCCCATCAAACCCAGAGACAACAGATTGGGAGAGAATATTCAACCCTGCCAACAACAGGCTGGTGACAGTGATCCACAGACTAAGAATCATAACTTCTCCAACATAGCATGCAGCTCACTAAGATTCAAATTCAGAAAATGCTTTCCTCTCTTCCCTGGGCACTCAACGCAATGGAGACCATTTCTTCCTAAGGGGGGAGGATTGATTCGGGTGGATATTGGTGGCCACCCACCTTTTCCAACTAGATCCTTTTTTTAGTTTTTAGTTCAACACGTTCTTCTGTACTTCCTTGTAATTGTGGTTTCGACACTTTCAAGGCTATCTGAATCCATACACATCTTCCAGGTGGATAATTGTGGCCTCCCACCTAATCCAACTGGTGTATTTTGTATGTTTTCATGTCAGCACATATTGTTGTACTTCGAGGGCCGTTTTGGGCCCTTAAACAGTGTTATTTTGGCTCGCCACATTCAAACTGTAGACAGAGTCAAAGTTTGATGGAATAATGCATAATTCTCGAAAATACCTTTCCAACGGGTTATCACGCACCTAAAACATAGGTCGTATGCAAAATTTACGACCCTAGGAAGTTGAGGTAGAAAATTATACCAACTTACCCATAGGACCCACATGACGTTTAGTGTTTCACCTTCTAGGGTTAGGTTTTTGGATGTGTTGGGTTTTGGCATTCTTGTTTAACATAAAAAGCCCTTCAGAGTCTCATTGTAATGATATTCTTGTGAATGAGAGTAGTCGTCACATCTCTTCTCAGATATAAATCTTCCACCATTCTAGCGAGTTTTTCACTCTGTATTTTCACAGTATCTTACAATTATTTCATTAATAGAAATCAAGTATTGTTGTATTTATCTATTTCTGGCAATTTTCATTTCGTTCCAAACATAATCCGGATCACTGAACTTGTTGACTTTCTTGGGAGTTATTTCTAAAAATGGGTGGCTTAAAACCTTTCTTCCTTTGATCCTTTTTCTCTTTCATCTTGTCATTCCAAGCCTTTTGGAACATTGGCCTTCCTTTTCTTTCCTCATAAAGGTTCCTTACTCCCTTATGGTTTCCTCCAAGGTCTTGGGGTTGTCATATTGAATCATTTCACTATAGAAGGAGGGTAACCCACTTAGAAACCTTTTGAATTTAACCTTATCATCCTTGATGAAGTCAACATACTTAAACAATTCAAAGAACTGCTTCTCATATTCCTCCATTGTCATGGTTACCAACTTTATTTCAAAGAACTCTTTCATGTTTCTCTCATAGTAATGCTTGGAAAAATATTTCTCTTGGAAATATGATTTGAATTGCCTCCATGAGATTCACTTCTCATCAAGGTTCTTGGCTTGCTTAAGTTGATCCCACCATATGGATGCCTTTCCTTGCAAGTGGTAGGTGGAAATCCTAGCTTCTACATGGGATGGGTAGTCATGTAGCTGGAAATATTTCTTCATTTCCAATAGCCAGGTCTCTGCTTCTTCTCTTTCCTGTGCTCACCGTTGAAATTAGGTGTCTTGATTTTCCTGAGTTCACCCTATAATATGTCTACCTAATGCCTTCTTCTTTGCCTCTGAACATGAGACACACTTGGGATGATTCCTAGTTCTGAACTTGCTTGAGTTATTCTAGTGGAGTGCCTTGGAGAATGATGGAGCCTGCTCATTCTTCTTGATTGTCTATAATTTCCACGATCATTCTTTTTTTGTGAGATCTAGATGTTGATACTTGTCTAGAACTAGTTGCTTGCTTGGTTCCAGAATCCTTGTTAACTTTATTATGTAACATATTTAAACTATGAAGTATCTCTTCTTAAGACTTTATAATCCTTTCATTATCAGCCCTGTAACTTTGCACTTCCTTGTGCAGCCTTCTCATAATGACATGCTCTTGCCTATCTGTTCTTCAATTTGAATCTGTCTTAGTATTCCCCATGCTGATATGCATACCTATGAACTCTTCCCTATGGATGTAAGACCCTTGATCATATTCCATGACTTTAGTCCTCATATAAGAACTAAGTTTCTTTCTTTACCTCTAATTTTGCAAGGTGTGTAGCCAACAAAATTTGTTAAGATAAAATAATTAACAAGATCCATGAAATTATGTATAATTGTGTTCCCATACTGGATCATAATTATTTCTTTCATAAGTTCACCCAAAAATATTCAAAACTTAGATTATTTTCCACTTCTTCAGACTCACAGACTCACAATCTTGTAACCTTTCTTTCATAAGTCCATTTGAAAAGTCTCAACACTTAGTCATTTTTCCACTTCTTCAGACTTGCAGACCTATAGACTCGGACTCACAATATTATAACCTTTATTTCATAAGTTCATTTGAAAAGTCTCAACACTTAGTCATTTTTCCACTTCTTCAGACTTGCATACTTGCGGACTCACGGACTCACAATCTTGTAACCTTTCTTTCAGAAGTTCGTCTGAAAAGTCTCAAGACTTGGTTGTTTTTCCACTTCTTCGGACTTGTGGACTCAAAGACTCATAATAAGTCCTAACACTTATCCATTTTTTTTTCTTAGTGTACTCACAGACTCATAATAAGTCCCAACACTTAGTCATTTTCTAACTTTGCGGACTCACGGACTCACAAACTCACAATATTGTAACCTTTCTTTCATAATTCTATTTGAAAGGTCTCAACACTTAGTCATTTTTCCAATTCTTCAGACTCACAGACTCATAATAAGTCCCAATACTTAGCCATTTTTCCATCTTAGTGAACTCACAGACTCACAGACTCATAATAAGTCCCAACACTTAGTCGTTTTTACCTTTCCAGACTCATTGACTCACTGACTCACAGACTCACATACTCATAATAAGTCCAACACTTAGTCGTTTTTACCTTTGTAGGCTCGCAGACTCACAGACTAATAATAAGTCCAACACTTAATCATTTTTACCTTTGCGAGCTCGCAGACTCGTGGAATCACGGACTCACAGATGCATAATAAGTCCAACACTTAGTTATTTTCTAATTCCCTACCCTCGTGTACCTACCACCATGGAAATATATGCCACCTACCATAACTTCAGTTGACACATGGAATCCACGCCATGCCAATGTCATTGTATGGAGAAATATCGAAAATTTTCCAATTTCGCATATTTTCCAAAATCCCCAAAATGCTCAAATTCGCCCAAAAAAATGAAATTCATTCTTGGGTCATCAATAGAGCTCTGGGACTAATCTCAAAACAACCAAATCAAGGCATGTACATAAAAATTTGTTCACTACTTTTCAAATTTGATTCTTTCACTTTGAAATTTCCATTATTTAGCTGCAAGAACTTGGGGCTTTTGCTCAATTTCATCCAATTTCACCACGGGAAACCATAAACATTTTGTCAAAAAAAATGCAAACAAACTCTTCTTGACATTTTTTCAAATAGTTCGCTTGCAAAATCTGTAATTTTCACTTATGTGTTCCACTAAATTGGCCCATCCAAGCTCAGTGTTCAAAAACTGGGCTTTGATACCACTTTGTAATGTACCAAGCCACCATAGCTTGTCACGCCATGCAATTTTTTTTATCATCTCTGATACCATTTTATTAATGTTCCTAGCCTCTAGCTAGGAAACAATACACACAAAATACACATAACATGAAACTTCCGCTAATTTAATCCATTCCTCTGTTGTTATCCTTTTTCCCGTAGCCTACATCTACAATTTATAATAGATTTAGCTACAACAATAAACATAAAACATATCCATATGAAACATGCTAATAATCAATAGTAGATACAACTAAATCATTCACTACAACAACATGTAATTCATTCTCATTCACAACGAGTTGATGCACATCCATAACACATGTAAATAACTTAGTACAAGATCAAACACTTATCTTAAACAAGAATCATGCAACCAACTACTTGGTACAGACGTTCAACCCAGCTGTAGACTGACTATTCCAAATATCAACAGACAATCACCCTCAAGTTGATCCTAGCAATCCAAAAAAGAGGGTGGTCTCTCACAGTCCTCTCACAACTTATACATCTCTCAACCCAACTGATATTCTCCTACAAATATCCTAACTTCTCCACCAACTCCTTTCCACTTGACATTCCCAACCCAAGGAATGCACCATTTATTTATCAAGGTTATCCCAAGGGATGTATCATCCTTTTATCAAGGCTAACCCAAGGAATGAGCCATTTGTTTATCGAGGTCTCTTTGGAATAGGCAACTAGGAATATCTCATCTAGGAGTTCAAGGGAACACTATTGCTAGGAAAACTATCAGCAAACCAACAACACACACTTGTTGTTTCAGTGAAACTCATGCAACAGTTCATTATTTTGGCCTGACAACCAGGGTCTTCAGTTCTCCAACTCCAATTCGCTCCATTTATGCTCCAGTTTCACTCCAAAATTCACCCTCTGTTGCCACATTGACTTCCAACTCTGTTTTCTTTCCCGTCATTTGCTTCCCATTCACATACTTGAATACCTCCTCAAATTGTCTGAATTGTTGTTAGTTATCCAAGAGAATTGTACTCAACCCCCATGTTCCCAATAACTTCAGGATGTGACCACTCACACCCACCCTCATACATGTATTCAATGATTGTCTTTGGAAACACTCAATCAGAAAGATGTGACCACTCACACCCACTCTCTTACATGTATTAAATGATTGGCTTTGGGAACAATCAATCATACATCGAAAGGTTCATATACAATAACACATTTAGTAAAATGTGTCAAATATATAAACACGGATAATTTCCCCCTTGGACCCCTCTTGGCCATTATCCTAGACAATCCCCTCTCTTTTGGATTAATTCAACCCCCATCTCTTGTTTGTGTATGTAACACCCTTGTTTCCCCCAACTTTTAATTAATCGTTAATTATAATTACCATGCTATGGAATGGGAACAATGTAAATTTATTATGGTTTAAAATGCCAATGAATGACTATGGGGGTGAAGCCTCGAAGTACTGGCCATGATATCACTAGAGTAAAGAGTGAGGAAACTATAGAGAGGGTTCATTAGTTCAAATGACCCAAATTCCCTTTGCTGAGATAATAAGCCTCATCTGGATCCTAAGGGGAGGAATCAATTAATGAAGGAAGGACTGGTGGTTGAATACTCAACCACCCCAAATAATGGAAGCATGGTCTGACTAAATAATGTTAGCTCGAAATACCATAAGGTCTAGTAGACCAAGATAACCCGAGTTCCCTTCTAACAGAAGAAACATGATAGATCGAGAACCATGCTGGAAAAATATATACAGAAAATAGAGACAAGGAAAAACATAAATAGTCAGAGAGGAGAACATGTGGAGCTCTCCAGCTAAGAATGAGAAGAAGGCCATGATCTTGATGATGAGGACGCATATGATAAACCTCATAGAGGTCGTAATAGAGAGGGAAATGTCTGAGAGTTTGCAGAGAACAGAACCAGAGTAGAAGCTGAAATAGAGAACGAATCCCTAAGAAACTACCAGAGTTCCCTGGTGATATCATGGCTTGGCATGAGGGTGTCCAGAGTGATAAGAATGAATTCTTCTAATCCTATGGTTGGGTGGAGAGGTGAACACCCACAGTCAGTTAGTTGGTTGCAACCTATAATAGATAAGTATTCTCATATCCTGTGCAGTTGAATTGTAATTGTAAATTAAAGTTGGATATCCTATTAATGTTTCAGGGATGTACATGACTTTGTTCCTTTATTTCTAATTGATCGTGCATTTAAGAAAGTAATGAAATATCTGTCTTTTACACGTAAATGATCGAGCCCTATAGTGGTTCAAGTTAAAATAAATGAACTGTGAGTTCTTCGACCTTAGGAATAGTTTCGCGTGTGCATGTCGACACTCCCAGTCGTTTTGAGTGTTGGCATGCACATGCGAAACTCCATCCTAGACAATCCCCTCTCTTGTGGATTAATTCAGCCCCCATCTCTTTTTTTTCTATATAACACCCTTGTTTCCCCCAGCTTGTAATTAATCGTTAATTATAATTACCATGCTATGGCATGGGAACAATGTAAATTTATTATGGTTTAAAATACCAATGACTAACTATGGGGGTGAAGCCTCGAAGTACTAGCCATGATATCACTAGAGTAAAGAGTGAGGAAACTATAGAGAGGGTTCATTAGTTCAAATGACCAAAATTCCCTTTGCTAAGATAATAATCCTCATCTGGATCCCAAGGGGAGGAATCAATTAATGAAGGAAGGACTAGTGGTTGAATACTCAACCACCCCAATTAATGGAAGCATGTTCTGACTGAAGAATGTCAGCTTGAAATATGGTAGGGTCTAGTAGACCAAGCTGACCCGAGTTCCCTTCTGACAGAAGGAACAGGATAGGTCGAGAACCATCCTAGGAAAATATATACAGAAAATAGAGACAAGGAAAAACATAGATAGACAAAGAGGAGAACATATGGAGCTCTCCAGCTGAGAATGAGCAGAAGGCTGGGATCTTGATGATGAGGAAGAATATGATAAACCTCGTCGAGGTCGTAATAGAGAGGGAAATGTCTGAGAGTTTGCAGAGAACAGAACCTGAGTAGAAGCTGAAATAGAGAACAAATCCTTAAGAAACTTCCAGAGTTCCCTAGTGATATCATGGCTTGGCATGAGGGTGGCCAGAGTGCTAAGAATGAATGCCTCTAAGCCTATGGTTGGGTGGAGAGGTGAACAACCACAGTCAGTTAGTTGGTTGCAACCTGTAATAGATAAGTATTCTTATATCCTGTGCAATTGAATTGTAACTGTAAATTAAAGTTGGATATCCTATGAATGTTTCAAATATGTACATGACTTTGTCCCTTTATTTCTAGTTGATTGTGTATTTAAGAACATAATGAACTATCTGTCTTTTACACGTAAATGATCAAGCCCTATAGTGGTTCAAGTTAAAATAAATGAACTATGAGTTCTTCGACGTTAGGAACAGTTTCGCATGTGCATGTCGACACTCCTAGTCGAAGGGGAGACCTTTTCGTTTGGAATACGAGTGAACGAGATCCGTTCGGGGGGATCCATATAACCAGTGTCTAGGAACCTTGTGCTAAGTTTGAAAGGAGATAGCTCTTGATGGATTCGGAGCTTCAGGAGCTCGAATCCCTAGGATGTCAAACTTCATAACTATCCAAAAATACCTCAATGTTGGAGTCGCGAAAGGTTGCGAGTCATTGAGCTAGGGAGTCCATTGGGTCCCCTTCTCAACTGTTTGATCATCTAGTGGAAGGTTTTGCTTATGGTACTTCAACGAAGTTCCACTTCAGGAGAATGGAGATGCTATAGCATCAAAATCATTGAACATCGAAGTTACGAAGTGAAGAAGAGCCATAGATTTGGGGGAGATCGTTAGGAGCCCCACCTACCGTCTGATTATTGATGATTGCATCTATGTGACACATTCTCGATCTTACAAAACTATAAGATGTTGACCATTGCAAATATGTGAGGCTTTCTCCAACTTAAAAAAATGAGAGAAAGCCCCTAAGAAGGGTATGTGGTTTTTATATGAGATAGAGCTAGAACGTAGAGATGACCTCCTCCATTAAGAGAGTTGGGAAGAACTCTAGATGATTATCCTGTGGCAAAGGTTATCTGTTGAGTTAGATGTGCATGTGGCTGAGCACAAGGTGAATGTGTGAAATCCCAAAGTGTTGGGTGCATCATCATGAGAATAGAAATAAATATGATGTATTAGCCTCCTCTGAGATGAAGAGTTGACAAGAAACTCGAGATGACTCTCATGTGTAATGCAAGGGAAAGAAGATCTGTTGAGTGGATGTGCATATGGACGAGCACAAGTGAATGTGTGAAGAAGCGGTTCCTATGTGTAATGCAGTGAACCAAAGATATGGAAACCCCTATGGATGTTCCCCTAGTGGATGAGCACTAGTGGGTGTATTGGATCCCTTTCTATATTGTTCAGGAGTCAGACCTACCTTTAACCCTAATTGTAATGTAAAGGGTACAGGTTGGCCCACCTTAATGTGATTAGTAATAAATGTAAAAGATAATTAGTCTGGTTAATATTAATTATAATGTGACATAGAGAGGTCGGCCCTGTTGTGCCAATAGACACTTATGTTGATAGGACAAGTCTAATATAAGTAAAGGAAGAGTTCCCATTATGGAATCATGTCCTTCACACAAGTATGGAAATTTCAGCAAGTACATCCTCTTGGGAAAAGTGCGCACCTCTCTTGGGTGCTAGTATTCTAGGGTTTGAGCACCCTATTGTGTGCTAAGTTTTATTGGTGGTGAAGGTATTTCTCTTGAACAATATAGCAAAGGATTTGGTTGGGTTTTCTTCCCTAGTTGAGAAGGGTTTCCCACGATACTTTTTGTGTTCTTGTGCATGGTCTTTCTTCTTGCGATCTTGGTTGTTGCAACATTATTGCTTATGCTTAATACAAATAAAAAATTGAAATGAACTACATGATTAACCTAGATTATTGAAAAATAAATATGGTTTCATAGCATAGGTCTTGAATATCCCATTGCACAAACACTTTCCATCCATTCTCTCTCACCTTTGCAGAAACCATATGACCCTCCTAGGGTTTCCATAAATTTTGTACGACCTACTTTTATGAGGGTTTTCAACACTTAAAACTTGGATGCTGGGGATAAAAGGACATAGGAGTGTATGACCTCCTTCACTGCACCTTCAACAAGTATCAGATTTAATTTTCGAGCATTTTGATTTTTCGGCCCTAGCGTTTCTAGGGTTTCGCCAATTTCTGCAGAAAACTTTAGAATTGTATTTCTGCAACTCCTTGAAGAATCTCTTCAGCTTACTAGGGCTATCATATTTATCAAGGCTTATTGTTGGCAGTCATAAGCCCAAGAAATCCTAAAAGTGTTATCCTAGCCTAGTCGTTAGGTTTTCTATCCTAGTGTTGGTTATGGACCCTGATTATCTTCCTGATTTAGAGGTCTTTTACTTTTAGTCGTGTTTATACCCCATGAAGTATTTACACCAAAGAATTATGTACACTCTTCCACGTGGGGGAGTGCATGGGGAGGGTACCCCCTCTGCGGGGTCCGGGGGGACTACCCCCCCGATTGGGGGGTATGGGGGCAAGCGGGGGCCCAATGGGGGTTCAGGGGCGAAGCCCCTGAAGCAAAAATTGCCTTATAAACGTATATTGTAATTTCATTGTAAATCTAGACCGTTCATTATAAGGTCGTAGATCTAATGATAGAGATTATGTTAGGGTTTTTCCTAGAAGACAACCCTCTTTTATGAGGGAAATGTATTGCAGCTATGTATGTTGGCGAGTATTGTATTCTAAGAGAGGAGACTGTGAGAGAAAGAAGAGGAAGTTACAACGGGTTTTGCTATAGGTTGTATCCCTTCATTTTGCTGGATAATAATAAGGAAAGGACCAGGTAATTTCTCTGATGGACGTAGCCCACACTAGGTGAACCACGTCAATCTGTGTCTCTCTTGTATTGTGTATCTTCTATGTTTTGTTTCTGCATTTGTTTTATTTTATTGCTCCGCGGTCCTGTTTTTCTAACACCTAGTTGACAAGGTTTTGTGAAGATGAGCAAAATCAGGATGGGAGGGAAGATTAATTATTCAAGCAAGCTTAGTTCTAGGAAGACAAGACCTCAAAGAAATGAAGACATCAACATATTAGAACTCTTACGTATGGTTCCCATCAATAAAAATAATTGGCTAATTGATAGTGGTGCCTCCAGGCACATGACCGATCTTAGAAATCATCTAACTCATTTCATTGAGAAAGAGACACATCTACATGTTGTTCTTGGAGATGATGCCAGATATAATGTAAGAGGAGTTGGAATTTCTACCTTCCAACTAGATTCAAATATTCAACTTAAATTAGAAGAAGTACTATATGTACCCGAAAGACAAAGGCTACAAAAAGTACTTTCTCAAAAGGAAGAGTGCTTGCATGGCACAAAGACTCTCATATAATCTCTTCCAAAGTAATTGGTGTCCGAGAAAACTGCTTGTACAAATTGACCATCAAACCAGTCCAAGCCTTATTACATGACACTATCATCTTGAGTGAGTTATGGCATAGAATAATTGCTCACATTAATTATAGATCTCTTCCAGCTCTAGGGAAAATGGTAACATGTCTACTAGAGATTCATATTTATCATAAAGGTGTTTGAAAACGTTGTACCCTTAGAAAAAATGTTAAAGGATCCTTTCCAAGGAGTGGCAATAGATCCAAGGAAATCTTGGACTTGATACATTCAGACATATGTGGGCCAATGACCTTTTCATATATAAATGGGTACTTATACTATGTACTCTTCATCGATGATCACTGCAGGAAAACTTGGATTTACTTTGTAAAGAACAAGGATGGAGTCCTTGAAAAATTTCAAGAAATCAAAGCTTGGATTGAGAACCAGACTGGAAGAAAAAAAAATATTAAGATCAGATAATGAAGGAGAATACACCTCAAAAGAATTCAATTTTTTTTGTATTGAAGCAGGAATCAAGAGGGAGTTCATAGTTCCTTACAACCCTTAAAAAAATGGGGTTGCTGAAAGGAAAAACATAAATGTCATTGAGGCAACTAAAGCAATGATACATGATCAGAGTCTACCTATGACTCTATGGGCATAAGCATGTATGACAACTGTATATGTTCAAAACTAAATTCCTCATCAGATCCCGAAGAACATTATTCCAGAAGAAGCATTCACCAAAGTGAAGCCTGATATCAGACACTTCAAAATATTTGGATGTATAGTATATCTTCATGTACCCAAAGAAAAGAGATCCAAACTAGAACCTTCAGGAAGAAAGGGCACATTTGTAGGATACAATGAATCCTCAAAAGCATATTGAATCTAAATTCCAGGTCAGAGACAAATTGAAGTAAGCAGAGATGTTACTTTTGAAGAAGAAGTAGCCTTCCAGAAATCCATAGAATCTCAAATGGAAATTCATAGTGAAACGATACCTTCTCCCCTTTCAACAGTTCAGAGGGAGACAAATATTATTCTAGATGAACCAATAGCTCTAGTTGATCCAGTTGCTCCAAAAGATTCAATTTCTCCAAGAAACATACCCAGAGACTTTACAGTTGGACATAAAGGCCTACTTGGGCCCGAAAAGCTCTACAAGAAGCAAAAGGGCATGTTATAACCCTATGTTTCATAGGATCAACTAGTGACTAGAAATTTTTTACTCTTTTTGTATTTTTGGTTGTAAATAATATTTCATTCTGGAAATGATTTACAAAAGAAAAGAAAAAGAAAGAAAAGAAAAATAAAAGAAAAAGAAAAGAAAAGAAAAGAAAAAAGAAAAGAAAAATAAGGAAAGAATAAAAGAGGGTACGAAAAGAAAAATGATGAACCCCATGCAATAAGAATGTCTTGATCCATACAGTCTGACCATGGTCAAGTGTTTTGAATTTATGCTCATAGGATTAGTGAATAAATCTTGGCTAAACATTTTAATCTTAGCCAATTTAGTTAGGTTAGCTAGTGAATAAATTTGATCATACTGTTTAAACTTGATCAAATAGCCCCAAGGTAGAGTAATTTTTAGCTTAACAGTCTAATCTAGGTTGATTGTGATAGGTAAATAGATTAGGACATAGCTTATTTGGTTTGGATTTCAATAAAACAAGAATAAAGTTGGTTGAAATTTTGTGTTTTGATGTTATAATGTTGTTTCCTAACCCCTTGGTGACAAAATGAAGGGGAGCAGCGCAAAAAACCCACAAAATGGCATTATCCTAAGTTTTTGCAATGTAATGTGATTCATGCCTTGTGATTAAAGGGTGCACCTAAATCAATGGATGAGAAAACGATGCTTAGATCTATGACCGACAGGTAGAATTGGACCCCCCCCAACAGTCCTAAGCGGTCCTGCAACTAGCGGAGTTGATATGGTGGTGTCTGGTAGGCCCCATCATAATGCTGGTGTGTTAAATCAGACTCCCTTGATCTAAACCGGTTACATACACTACTTCGATAGACCACAGACTCCCCTTGATCTAAACCAGTTACCGCCTACACCCCCCCCCCACCTTCGATAGACCACCATACCAAATTCCCATACCACCGTCGTCCCATGACGTCATGCTCCACTACCGTCGCTTGAATTCATGTGTCATTAATCGACCATGGTACTTTTCCCACACTCACTCATTACATGTCACGTCCCTTTTTCTTCCTGGCCATTCACTATCCTCCACATCATCCTCACGCACCAGTCAACCATATTTTACCCACCATCTCATCCCTGAGATATCCGTTGGCCAATCAACGCGGGCAAACATATCCTTTAGACTGTTGACTTGTCCTCTATGCCCCAACGAATACCCCTTCGTCCAAATAATCTTGTTTTTCACCAATTATTCACTATTCATGATCCATACGTCATTGAAACCTTCATCCTCTTTGCTTTTTCCGCCTACAACTGCCATTAATTCTTGAAAATTATAGTCAACATCACTATTTTTCATATTTTGCAGGTATCAGTCGAATTGATGGCGCCAAAGTCCAAACATTTAGAGATCGATGAAAATCTATTCCTCCCGCCTCTCGCCGACCTCGACCGGATCTCTCTAGCAGACAAAGATTACCTAATTTTAGTATCCAAATGCGAATTTGATTTTGTTGAATTACACTTATGGTTCAAAGATACCTTCCTGGACTAGAGTGATGAGATTGGACTCTGGGAGTTCAATCTCCCACTGTATATTTTTCCCCAAATTCATCATTTCCCCGAGTTCTCCCTCAAGTGCGAGGCACACTATCTTCCCAATCAGAGAGCTATTGTTTCATCATCTAGAGAGACCCTATTCACCATTACACCTGAAACCATTGATCAGATGATGCAAATTCCCAGAGATGAATCCCTTTCTCCTTTTACCATTGAAATTCTAAGCGAAATATACCAAAAATTATCTTTTCCCCAGAGAGCGCATATTTTTGAGCTTTTCCTCCGTGAGACTGCCCAATTTACCAAGAAAAATCCCCCCTACCATTCCTCCATGTTCTTGGCGAAAGGTAACCAATTCATTTCATCCTTGTGTTGTCTGCTCAGGTATTATTCAGACAACTAGGTGGACGAACCCATCTTGGGTTTCTTTTCCATTTTCTCCACCAAAGAAAAGGCCACCACCCAGTTCAATTTCAGCTAGTTTATGGCCGATAACATTCACGAGAAACTTTTCAATTTTCCCACTGAAGGCATGTTCAGGTATTCATCAATACTGGCTTACATGTTCCTATTTTTTCAGTCAAAGAAGTTTTCTTTCTTCTTACAGAAGATTGACAAAGATGGTAATCCACAACCAGTTACAGCAGGGACATCATTGTTAAGAAGGAGCTCGCCTCAGTTCGGTTTTAAGCATTTCATCGACTCGTTTTACCACCCAGTGGTAAGCATGTTAACTGGACATAAAGAACACAAAATAAATGAAGAGATTCAAAGGATCATGCACCTATCAGGCCTTGCTAAAATAGGGGATTGGTATTTTTACCAGGATCACATAGATATCAAAATCTATGGATGTGAGTTGGCCCCCTACAAGTTGCCCAAGTTCCTACCTATCAGAATGTTCGCCCTGGAGTATATCAGACATATGATCAACTCTGATGATATTCATTTCATGGCCCTTAAAAAGAAACAATAGCTCAGGATTAAAGGTCAAATGGGTTCTTTCATCTGCAATAGTAGAGTGGCAGGAGAAGAAGAAAACAAGTTGTTACGGGAGATGAAGTTCATGCAAAGTTTCCCATGGAATTACGATCCTTGTGGTATCATCTCAGAAACCAGACTAAGGAATAAAGCCTCTCCATATTCTCATGTTCCTAAACTAGAAATTGATAATTTCATAAACCAGACAAAGTGGGAGGAGAGGACTCTGATAGATACAGAACAACAACCCCCCTCTCCCAGTATTTCATAGACCACTACTCCTTAGGCACCAACAGAGAAAATACCCAGGAAATATGTATCTCCCTATGTTACTGAAGTCTCAGCAGATAATTTCCAGGTTTACAAGAAAAGGCCCAAGACCAGTCATACACCTGACAGGTCTAGTGGAGAAGAGACTCAGTCTACTACAGTCATGGAAGGTGAACATTCTCTTTTTTTCTCAGGAAGCCAACCAATGATGTCTACCTCCTCGTCGAAGAAGTAGGGTGATACATCATTAATGACCAGAGCTACACAGGAGCTTGTAGTACTGAACCTCTTTGAGAAATATAACCTGATTAAGAAGAAAAACAAGATGCTGACAAACAGTACCTATGCCCAATTTTGGAAAAAAACATCCACAGCCTAGCATAGATTACTATATTCTTTTGATACAAAGAAGGGGAGAATCCACATGGCCTACTTTCAGGCACAGGTTCCATAGCCCAAAAAAAATTATGATTACAAAAGGGAAACGTTCAAGTTTGATGTTGCAAAAGTACACCCAACTGATCAGATGGATTTGCACAGACAGGATGGAGAAATGATCTTCTCCACCTTGGAAAACACCTCCACGACTGTAGCAAAGTTGCAGGTTTCCTTGAACAATGTCTAGAGTTGTCTGAAACTAGAGAAGGTGTCCTCTTTGGAAAAGAATAACAAACTAAAGTCCCTGGAAGTACTGGTTCTCAGAATTGGATATGATCCGTCCAATATAAAAGCAACAAAAGAGCTTGTCAAAAATAAGAATGCAGACATAGCTTCCCTGAGGAAACAATTGAAAATATCTTCTACTGAATACCCACAGACTAAAGAGATGGTTGAGACTGAAGGCTAGAAAGAAGATATTTTGAAGTTAATCATGGAGCATAACGCTCAGATTAAAGAAATGGAAGACGAGCTAGACAAGCTAGTTAAGGAAAAGGAGAAGAATGTGCCAATGATAGTCATACCATTGAATGCAATGCCTATCATAGGTTTTAGTACAACAACAACAATATCAACCACTACAAGGGAAATTCCAGCAATGACCTCAGCGACAGCTCTAGATGTAGTAGAGAAATTGTCAAAGGCAATGGAAGACATGAATCTACAAGGGGCAGAAATCAGAAAACTGTATGAAGAGATTCAAAATCTCCAAAAGATAAAATCCACATTCCATGCTATCTACAACACTAAGATGCATAAAGCAGAGAGGCTCAAACAGGAACTGCAACAGTTGCAGAGGGAAACAGTGATGGTTAAGACACTATCAGAGCCTAAAGAAAAAAATTGGATGGACATCTGCCAATCAGTGACCGAGATATGGCCCCTGATACAAATTCTATTTGAACATCATGAGATATTGCAGAGAGATGGACACGCCATCGACAGGATAAAGGGTGAATTGGGAGAAATACCTATAGAGGCAAATGACATCATCAGATTATTAAATTCTAAATTAAAAGAAGAGTTGGAAGCCCTACAAATTGAAGACAAGACTAAAACTATTCTTGAATTCAAGAAAGTCTTGACCAAGAGGAGGCTAATGCTACAACTTGAGGAGATTTCAGACAATGGATGTTGCAGTACATAGTTTTTTCAGCAAGTTCGACTCTTTGCAGAAGAAAGGTCTTCCAAATTTATTTGTGATCAATAACAAGTTGATTACTCTCTCAGACTACAAGCAAAAAAATATTCACAGTGGCAAAGGATGGGTCCAAGTTTGTAGGCATACATCACATAATCATGGGCAAAGCCTTTTTTTAAACTCTGAAATTAGACCTGAGTATTCAGCACGAGATAAAGTATCTTTTCATAACCAAGCCCACCTTCGCTAGGTATACGGAGACAAATGAGGTATACCAACGGTTTCTCAAAGTCAATATTCCCATTCAGTAGAGATGTGAATACCTATGTGACTTGATCGACTAAGAAGATGAGGTGTACATCCAAGTCAACATGTGGAGCAGTCAAAGTCAAGTTGATGATTCACTAGTAACTTTCCCCAAAATCAACATAAAGAATTCGATAGATCATTAACATTTCCTACAATTCTGTATTTTTTTATCTAGTTAGTTAGATTTGGATTCTACCACGTCCTGATCATTAATGATAGGACCGAATTGTAATTTTCTCTATAAATACTTCAGACTTTGAAGTATTGAGGGTTGATCTTTATGCCCAAGAAAGCTGTAAACTGTAATATTTTTGAAGAGATCTACCAATAATAAAAAGGATAATTCACAGGATTCCCACATGTTAGTTTTGGTGATGTTTACTCCTCTTCGTTGAATGGTTTATCTTACTTAGTTATCATTTTGTTTTCTATATATGATCATTTAAAAGAAGTTAAAGTTGCACAATTTATCTTCCAATACTCTATTTTTGGCTTTTGAATATATAAATGTTTGTCTTATGATATTGTGATAAATAAATTCTTGAATGCTTCTTTATTATAGTTGATTATATCATCTATTTATGCTATCCATCACTTTAATTCTCAAAGATCTAACATTTTCACTATCCTGCCCTGTGAAGAAACCTAATAAAAGTTGTTCTCTGATCTCAAACCTTAACACAGACCCCATATCCCAATGGATGAGTAAGCAATATTTCAGCCATTTTATAAAACAAACAACATAGTCCTATTTATTTAACTAGCATATTATCTTAAAACTGAAACATATATAAATCTTACAGAGAGATCCCTCTTTGAAACTGGCAGGGCTAGATCCCAATTTTGAAGTGGTTGGATAAAGTTACCTCTGATAAATTTCTTCTACCTCTTGACAATCTCTGGGAATTTACAGAGCGTTAACATAGTGGTGAGCATACTGGGGAACTGAACAAACTTTCATCCTACGATTTCTTTTCCCTAGATAAAGAAAAATTTATTTATGAACAAATCATAAAATCTAACTTATAAAGAGATAGTGTTCGTAGGTTGTTAAAGCTTGTATATATTAGTTTAGATTTCTTAAAATTTAAAATTTTGTCTCCTAAAAGAGTTTACACTAGATCTCACCCTGATCCAAAACCTGCAGCAGCAGTAGACGATCCAGAAAAGTTACTCAGAAAGAAAAAACAGTGTAAAAGGTTCCAAGAGTCACAATCCTCTTCATAGGTCCAATTCTCTCCTAGAGAAGTTGGTTGCCATCCAAGATCTTGAGTTTGACATATTCTTTGAACTTTTAGAACCAAATTTGATATCTTTGTAAGTGAGACAATCCTTGATCAAACCATCCTGCAACCCATAACCCCTAAAATACTTTCTCCCATAACAGAATTCGATCAACGCTTCCTTCAGTAATTCAACAAGTTAGAAGATCTAGTAGAAAATCTTGATCAAGCTTTGTACCAAGCTCACTTTAAACAGTCTGTAGAACTTTCTTCCCTGACCATTGCTACAACTTCCATCAAACATCAAAAAATTCACTCTACATCCCCTAGCCCTACCTCTTCTACTTATTTTGTCACTTCCCCTCCAATCACACATGTTGTTGTTTAACCTCCTCCACCAATCATGGCAACAATATATGCTCCCTTGGTATTGGTCGCCCCTTTACATGCCATGCCTCAGGACTATCAAACCAAACTTCCTAAGTTTGATGGAACTGGGCCTTTGAATGCAAAACAACATGTTGATAAGATGAATGATTATTTTGATTTGCAGGAAGTTGATAAAGCAGATGTCCAGATGAGACTTTTTGCATAGAGTTTGTCTGGAGAAGTCAAAAAATAGTTCAAAGCTTTACGCCCTGCTACCGTAGTTGAAATTGTTGCTTTCCAATGGATTTTTCTTAACATATGGGAGGTAAAGAAAAATCCTCTCCAGATTTTATCAGAATATGAGAATATCAAAAGGAATCAAGGGGAAACAGTGCATGATTATTGCATTCATTGCAACAATATTTATAACGCAATTCCAGTTTATATTAAACCCCCACAAGGTTTGGCTTTAATCAAGGTACCTTATGGATTTGATGTTTATATGTCATATAAACTAAGGGAAAGGAATTATGTCACTCTATAAGACATGCAGAAAAGTGCAGTAAGCGCAGAAGCAAATCTATTATACAGAAGAGCCAGGAAAAAAATAGAGAGAAGGGTTACAATCAAAGAAGAGCCTTCCACATATTCTTCAGATGCTAAACTAGATTCCATAGTCAGAAGTATGGATATAATGATGGAAATACTAACCGTCAATGTCAGGAATCCACCCAGGGAAAATCAACCTTCCCCTCAGATCAGAAATCCAAACTTCATAAGGAACCCTCCCCAGATCAAATAAAGGGATCTGAGATATCAAAGAGAGAAAAAGGGGCATGATCAGTAGATTATACCATCTCTTTAGGAGAATTACGTTGATGATGGGGAGGAGGCAATCAAAGAGTTGGATGATACTCACATAAACCTCATGGGTGTTCATGATGATGACTCCATTTTTCTTACTCATGAAGAAAATGAGATTTTTCTCCTCTCACAAACAAAGGTGGATGAAGAGGAAGAGGAAATAAAACATCGGGCCTTTGAGAATACTATAATGGAGGTGCACAGAAAGTATAACTTAAGAAGCAAGAAGACGAACGACAATCCTACAAAGAAGGCTATTGAAACAAAGAAAACGAATGAGGCCAAGAAAACCTCATATACTTCTCTCAAGAAAGCCCCTGAGAAGAATAATGTTGAATCTTCTGCGAAAATAAATCCTGAAATTTCACAAAGATCAAATCAAATTGAGGTCGCATCTACTAGTCAGCCATATACTTCTACCCAAAGAACTATGACAGAAAAACCAGAAGTGCAGATCCAAAGAAAAATTCCACTACTTTCAGCCTGGAAGGGGAACTAACCAAATTGAAAATCCTTATTCCCCTGTCTAAACTGATGAGAAAAAACGCTTACAGGTTGCAGGTGATTACATCATTAAGCATTGAACCAGAGATAGGTACAAAAGCATTGAATATTGGATCAAGAACGCACTCAGACATCGTAAATATTACTGATGATCAACCCAAGCTTTTGTTCGGTCCTGAAGTGGATGGACAAACTGATAACAATGATGTTCCCCCTTTCTATATCAATCTGAATATTCATGACAAAATCTTACACAATGCTATGCTTGATTCCAGCGCCTCTAACAACCCAATGCCTAAAGTTGTGATGGAGAAGTTGGGGCTTGATGTCACTAGACCCTACAAGAACTTGCATTCTTTCGATTCTAGCAAGGTCAAATGTATAGGGATAATTAAAGATTTATGTATCAGCCTAGCTCAAATCCCAACAAAAAGTATGGTTATGGATATCATGGTTGCAGACATTCCTCCGAAATATGGTATGTTGTTATCTAGATATTGGGGAGATAAGCTGAAAGGCACTTTGCAGTTAGATATGTCTTATGATACCATCCTGGTATTTGGACAACAAAGAAGAATGTACAGAGAAACTCTGATGAAGTATATGGTCAATAGTCATGAAAAACCACACACTACCCATTATAATCTGCACACTCTGATCTGGATTCATTCATATTGTACAATGAGGGTGACCTAGATAATCGAATTTCTTAGTTGGAAGATGATGCACCTGACATGCAAGAAGATGAATCAATCACTGAGGTAAAGAAAAATGCAACAGTAGAAAGTGATGAGCTACCAGCCGATTTCCAGAGTATGGATTTTGATGGAGCTGTGAGCAAAGAGGGAGTTGGAGCTAGAGTTTGGTTGCATAATCACAAATCAAGATATTCAAAAAGCCACTCTTACAAACTAAATTTCCAATGCACTAACAACATATCTGAGTATGAAGCTTTAATTCTCAACCTAAAACTACTGAAGAAGGTTGGTGCCAAAAATATTATGGTAAGAGGTGATTTTGAACTGGTCATTAAAAAAATTAAAGGTGAGTATTCAGCTAAGAATCTTAGACTCAGAGCCGATAGAAATGTTGTTTTAGATTTTTTAGAATGTTTCACTGAAATTGACTTGCAGTTAATGCCCAGAGGCCAGAACATACTGGCAGACGGATTGGCTTCCTCTATAGCCACATGCAAAATACCTTTCAAACCAAATCGCCAATACACAGTAGAGGTGAAGTGCATACCAACCGTCCTAGATAACATCAGATACTGGCAGGTATTTGGCAACGATGACCAAATTGAAGACTTCCTGTAGTGTAAGAATGATTTTGAATGTACAATTATAGATGTAGAGAGTGATGATGACAATGTAAATAAATCAATTTTTGAAAGTGATAGTGTAAATAAAGTAGATTTAGATGAAATAAATGAAAATGAGGTAGACTCTGATATTTTACATTTGAAAAACAATGTTTTACCTAGAGGTTTGGTTCTGTTAGAAGACCTGTTTTATTTTAACAATGTAGCAAAAAAGCCAAAGATTGAAGCTAGTGGTAAAGAGGTCAAAGAGTGTAACATAGGAACAGAGGAAAAACTCAAGATGATAAAAATTTCCAAATCTTTACCTCCTGATCAAAAACGCAAATACATTGAACTGTTTAAGGAATATGTTGATGTGTTTGCTTGGGGTTATGACGATTTAAAATCTTATGAAACAAGTATCATACAACATAGAATCCCAATAAAAGAAAAACATAAACCTTTTAGGAAGAAACTTAGGAGAATCAATCCCAAGTTACTTCCCTTGATAGAAAAGGAAATTAAAACAATGTATGATGCCAAAATTATAGTCCCCTTGAGATTTTCCAAATGGGTTTCTAATCTGGTTCCTACTAGAAAGAAGACTGGTGAAATCAGGCTTTGCATTGATTTCAGAGACCTGAATAAGGCTTCCCTCAAAGACAATTAACCTTTTCCTAAAATGGACCACATATTACAAAAGGTAGTTGGGGCCAGTAGGATCTCCTTACTAGATGGTTTCTCGGGATATAATCAAGTCCTTGTCCACCCAGATGACTAGGATAAAACAACCTTCACCACACCCTGGGGAACTTTCATGTATGTGAAAATTCTCTTTGGTTTGATGACTGCTGGCGCCACCTTCCAAAGAGCAATGAATATTTCTTTTTTGGATGAAATTGGCAGGTTTATAGTCATATATCTAGATGACGTGAATGTCTGCTCCAAATATGATGAGAAACATTTATATCATCTCAGACGAGTGTTTGAGAAGTGAAAAAAATTTGGGATTTCATTGAATCCCAAGAAAGCCCTTTTTAGTTTAGAGGAAGGAAAGTTGTCGGGGCACATAATATCTAAATATGGAATTAAAATAGACCCCAACAAAATAGAGGCCATCCAGAAAGTGGAACACCCTAGGAACAATAAAGAATTGCAATCATTCATTTGTAAAATAAATTTCCTAAGAAGATTCATACCCAACTTGGCTGAAATTCTCAGGAACATCACAAATATGTTGAAAAAAGACACCAAAATAAGATGGAACACCGAGTCTAAACAATCATTTGAGAAAGTAAAGCACGAACTTACACAAGCCCCTATTTTGATCAATTCAGATTACACAAAATACTTTTATTTGTTCTCTTTCGCATATGAATACACCATCGCAACAGTACTATTGTAAAAAAACATCGAAGGGTAAGAACAACCCATAGCCTTTTTCAGCAAGTCTTTGAGATATGGTGCGCTGAACTACAATATAATGGACAAACAAGCTTTTTCCCTAGTAACATCTATAAAATATTTTAGAGTTTATATTCTCCATTCTCACATTATTGCCTTTGTTCCAAATGCAGTGGTGAAGGATATCCTGACTCAGGATAATCCATATGGTAGAAGAGAAAAGTGGATTGTTGTTATTCTGGAATATGATATAGAAATAAAACCCACTAAACTGATCAAGGGTCGAGGTTTGGCCAAATTGATGGCCGGATCCAATTTTCATGCTTTAGACATTAAATTTTTGGTTGTAGTTGATGAGAAGGAAGAGAAGGTGACTCCAAATGTAAAAGAGGTATTCTTAAACTATCCTTGGTACGCTGACCTCATTTTTGTCCTTCATAATTTACAAGATCCTCTTGGTCTAACTAAAACCAAAGCTGGATTTGTTAAACTAAAAGCATTGAAATATTGTATTCTAGACAAAAACCTTTACTGGAAAGACCCTGGAGGTATCTTACTTAACTGCTTACTAAAGGATGAAGCTAACAAGGTATTACATGATTTCCATGCAGGAGACTGTGGTGGGCATCTTAGTTGGAAGACCACAACTAACAAGATCCTCAGAGATGGTTTTTACTGGCCCAGATTGTTTGTTGATGTGCATCAAAAGGTGACCTCCTGCCACAAGTGTCAAATCTTCGAAGGAAAAAGGAAACTTTTTCCCCTGGCCCTCAAACCTATTTCAATAGAAGCTCCATTCCAACAATGGGGTTTGGACTTTATTGGTGAGATTCATCCACCCTCTTCCGACCAACATAAGTGGATCCTCACAGCCACAAACTATTTCACAAAGTGGATCAAAGTTGTACCATGCAGGCAAGCTACTAACTTTGTCATCATTAAATTATTGGAAACTAATATTCTGTCTCATTTTGGATGTCCTAGGAAAATCATAACTGACAATGCAGTGGCCTTCAGATCCAAAAAGCTTATAGAGTTTTGCAGCCAGTATCGCATTACTTTGGGACACTCCATAGCTTATTACCCTCAAGGAAATGGACTAGTTGAGTCCTCAAATAAAATTCTGGTGAATATCATTAAGAAAACGCTACAAGAGAACAAGAAGCCTTGACATAATAAGTTAGTTCATGTGCTCTGGGCTAATAGACTATCCACCAAAACATCAATTGGCATGTCCCCATACCAGTTGGTATATGGTACTGAGGCAGTTTTCCCTTCTTCTTTGGGGTTCCATGTTATGAAATTGTTGCAGGAGGTGCAAGCAGAGTCAACTGATACGCAATGAAGAATAAATCAGATGATCCAGTTGCAGTAGTCCAGAGAAGAAGTGTATAACAAGACTTAGGTTATCCAAGAAGGTATCAAACATATTTATGATAAGAGAACTAAAGAGGATGATTTTGAGTTGGGTGATTTGGTGCTGAAGTGGGATTCCATAAATGAGGATAAGGGTAAACATGGAAATTTCGATACCTTGTGGAAAGGCCCTTACATCATTCAGGCATTTAGAGAAAATAACACAATTTTGCTCAAAGAGAGTGATGGAACAGACATGTCAGGTGGACCTGTAAATGGTAGGATGTTGAAGCATTATTTACCACCCCATAAATACCCTAGCCATCCATTTCCACTATGCAAACCATTTCTTTACATTCAGGTTATGTGTGGGTGATGTTGGTCAGATGTTTGAAGCCCGCAGAGAAGGCCCTAAGCCATTAACTAGTTCCACCGATTTTTCAAAATAAAATAAATCAAGTTGCAGAAGAAGCAATGGAGAAAATATTTCAAGACATCAGGAAATAGGTTCTTGGAACCTCACAAGGAGAGCACTATCCCTAGGTGGAGCCATTGTTATAACCCTATGTTTCATAGGATCAACTAGTGATTGGAATTTTTTTACTCTTGTTGCATTTTTGGTTGTAAATAATATTTCATTCTGCAAATGATTTACAAAAGAAAAGAAAAAGAAAAGAGAAGAAAAAAGAAAAGAAAAAGAAAGAAAGAATAAAAGAGGTTATGAAAAGAAAAATGATGAATCCCATGCAATAAGAATGTCTTGATCCATACAGTATAACCATGGTCAAGTGTTTTGAATTTATGCTGATAGGATTAGTGAATAAAGCTTGGATAAACTATTTAATCTTAGTCAAGTTAGTTATGTTAGCTAGTGAATAAATTTGATCAAATAACCCCAGGGTAGAGTAATTTTTAGCCTAGCAGTCTAATCTGGGTTAATTGTGTTAGGTAAATAGATTAGGACATAGGTTAGTTGGTTTGGATTTCAATAAAACAAGAATAAATTTGGTTGAAATTCTTTGTTTTGATGTTAGAATGTTGTTTCCTAACCTCTCGATGCCAAAATGAAGGGGAGCAGCCAAAAAAATCCACAAATGGAATTTTCCTAAGTTTTTTCAATGTAATGTGATTGACGCTTTGTGATTAAAGGGTGCGCCTAGATCAATGGATGAGAAAATGATGCTTATATATACGACCGACAGGTGATATCAGACCCCCCTGACTGTTCTACCTTTAATGGCAGGGGGGTCCGATATGGTGGTATTTCCCGATAGGCCCCATCCTAACATGGCGCAATTGTGTTAAATCAGACCCCCTTACTCTAAACGAGATTCCCATACCACCGCCGCCCCATGACGTCACGCTCCACTACCGCCGCTTGTAAGTCATGTATCATTACTCATCCATTGTACTTTTCCCCCACTCACTCATCACATGTCATGTCCCTTTTTCTTACTGACCATTCACTATCCTTCACATCATCCTCATGCACCAGTCACCCATATTTTACCCACCAACTCATCCCCGAGATATCCGTTGGTCAATCAATGCAAGCAAACATATCCGCTAGCCTATTGAATTGTCCTCCGCACCCCAATGGATACCCGTTCGTCCAGATAATCCCATTTTTCACCATTTCTTCACTAATCATGATCCAGAAGGCACTAAAACCTTCATCCTCTTTGTTTTTTCCACCTACAACCGACATTAATTCTCGAAAAGTACAGTCAGCATCACTCTTTTTCGGATTTTGCAGGTATCAGTCGAATTGATGGCACCGAAGTCCAAACATTTAGAGATCGATGAAAATTCATTCCTCCCACCTCCTATCGACCTCGACCAGATCCCTCTGGCCGACAAATATTACCTAATTTCATAACCCAAATGAGAATTTGATTTTGTTGAATTACACTCATGGTTCAAAGACACCTTCCCGGACTAGAGTGATGAGATTGGACTCTAGGAGTCCAATCTCCCACTGTTTATTTTTCCCCAAAGTCATCATTTCCCTGAGTTCACCCTCAAGTGCCAGGTGCACTATCTTCCCAATCAAAGAGCTATCGTTTCATCATCTGGAGAGACCCTGTTCACCATTACACCTAAAACCATTGACTAGATGATGCAAATTCCCAGAGCCAAATCCCTTTCTCCTTTTACCATTGAGATTCTAACCGAAATATATCAGAAATTATATTTTCCCCAGAGAGTGCAAATTTTTGAGCTTTTCCTTCATGAGAGTGCCTAATTTCCCAAGAAAAATTCCCCCCTACCATTCCTCCATGTTCTCATCAAAAGGTAACCAAGTCTTTTCATCCATGTGTTTTTTGCTCAGGTATTATTCAGACAACTGGGTGGATGAACCCATCTTGGATTTATTGTCTATTTTCTCCACCGAAGAAAAGGCCACCACCCAGTTCAATTTTAGCCAGTTTTTGGCTGATAACATTCACGAGCAACTTTTCAATTTTCCCATCGAAGGCATGTTCAAGTATTCATCAATACTGGCCTACATGTTCCTGTTTTTTCAATCAAAGAAGTTTTCTTTCTTCCTACAGAAGCTCAACAAAGATAGTAATCCATAGCCAGTTACAACCTCGACATCGTTGTTAAGAAGGAGCTCGTCTGAGTTTGGTTTTAAGCATTTCCTCGATTAGTTTTACCACCTAGTGGTAAGCATGTTAACTAGATGGAAAAAACCCAGAATAAAAGAAGAGATTCAAAGGATCCTGCACCTATCAGACCTTGCTAAAATAGGGGATTGGTATTTGTACAAGGATCACATAGAGATCAAAATATACGGATGTGAGCTTGCCCCCTACAAGCTGCCCAAGTTCCTACCTGTCAGAATATTCTCCCTGGATTATATCAGACATATGATCAACTCTGATGATATTCATTTTGTGGCCCTTAAAAATAAACAAAAACTTGGGATTAAAGGTCAAATAGGTTCTTTCATCTGCAATAGAAGAGCGACAGGAGAAGAAGCAAACAAGTTGTTATGAGAGATGAAGTTCATGCAAAGTTTCCCATGGAATTACGATCCTTGTGGTATCATCACGAAAACTAGACTAAGGAATAAAACCTCTCCATATGCTCATGTTCCTAAACCAGAAATTGAGAAGTTCATGAACTAGACAGAGTGGGAGGAAAACACTCTGATTGATACAGAAAAACAACCCCCATCTACCAGTATTTCACAAACCACTACTCCTCAGGCACCAGTAGAGAAAATACCCAAGAAATATGTATCTCCCTCAGTTACTGAAGTCTCAACAGATGATGTCCAGGTTTACAGGAAAAGGCCCAAGACCAATCATACACCTGACAGGTCATGTGGAGAAGAGACTCAGTGTACTACAGTCATGGAAGGTGAACATTCTCTTTTTTCCTCAGGAAGAGAGTCGACGATGTCTACCTCCTCGTCAAATAAGTAGGGTGATACAACATTAATGACCAGAGATGCACAAGAGCCTACTGGACTAAACCTCTTTGAGAAATATAACTTGATTAAGAAGAAAAATGAGATGTTGACAAAGAGTACCTATGCCCAATTTTGGAAAACAAAATCCACATCCCAACATATATTACTATCTACTTTTGATGCAGAGAAGGGGAGAATGCACATGGCCTACTTACAGGAACATGTGCCTCAGCCCAAAACAATTTCTGATTATAAAAGGGAAACGTTCGAGTTTGATGTTGCAAAAGTAAACCCAACTGATCAGATGGATTTTCACAGACAGACTGGAGAAATGATCTTCTCCACCTTGGCAAACACCTCCATGACTGCAACAAAGTTACAGGTTTCCTTGAAAAATGTCCAGACTAAGCTGAAACTAGAGAAGGTGTCCTCTTTGGCAAAGGATAACAAACTAAAGTCCCTGGAAGAACTGGTACTCAAAATTGGATATGATTCGTCCAATATAAAAGCAACAGAAGATCTTGTCAAAATGAAGAATGCAGACATAGACGCCTTGAGGAAATAATTTAAAATCTCTGCTACTGAATACCCACAGACTAAAGAGATGGTCGAGACTGAAGGCCAGAAAGAAGATACGTTGAAGTTAATCATGGAGCATAACGCTCAGATTAAAGAAATGGAAGCTGAGCTAGACAAGCTAGTTAAGGAAAAGGCGAAAAGCATGTCAATGACAGTCATACCCTTGAATGTAGTTCCTATCATAGGGGTCAGTACAACAATGACAACATCAACCACTACAGGGGAAATTCCATCAGTGGCCTCAGTGACACCTCCAGATGCAGCACATAAATTGGAAAAAGCGATGGAAGACATGACTCTGCAAGGGGAAAAAATCAGAAAACTACATGAAGAGATTCAAAATCTCCAAAAGATGAAGTCCACATTCCAGGCCAGCTACAACACTGAGATGCATAAATAAGAGAGGCTCAAACAGGAACTGAAGTAGCTACAGAGGGAAATAGTCATGGCTAAGACACTGTCAGAAGCTAAAGAAAACATTTGGATGGACATCTGCATTCAATGACCGAGATATGGCCCCTGATACAAATTATGTTTGAACAACATGAGATAGTGTAGAGATCCAAACAGGACATCGATAGGATAAAGGGTGAATTGGGAGAAATACCTATAGAGGCAAACGACATCATCAGATTCTTAAATTCTAAATCAAAAGAAGAGTTGGAAGCCCTGCAAATTGAAGACAAGACTAAAACTATTCTTGAAGTCAAGAAAGTCTTGACCAAGAGGGGGCTAGTGGTACAACTTGAGGAGAGAGTTCAGACAATGGATGTTGCAGTACAAAGGTTTTTTAGCAAGGTCGACTCTTTGCAGAAGAAAGGTCTTCCAAATTTATTTGTGATCAATAACAAGTTGATTACTCTCTCAGACTACAAGCAAAAAATCCTCGCAGTGGAAAAGGACAGGTCCAATTTTGCAGGCATACAGGGCAGCATCACGGGCAAAGCCTTTTTGGAAACTTTGAAATTAGACCTGAGTATTCGGCACGAGATAAAGTATATTTTCATCACCAAGCCCACCTTCGCTAAGTATACAAAGACATGTGAGGTATACTGAAGGTTTCTCAAAGTCACTATTCCCAGTCAGTAGAGATGGGAAGACCTATGTGACTTGATCAACTAAGAATATGAGGTGTACATCCAAGTCAGCATGCAGAGTAGTCAAAGTCAAGTTGATGATTCACCAACAACTTTCCCCAAAATCAGCATAAAGAATTTGACAGATCATTAGCATTTCCTACAATTCTATATTTTGTTATCTAGTTAGTTAGATTTGGATTCTACCATGTCTTGATCCTTAATGATAGGACCGAATTGTAATTTTCTCTATAAATACTTCAGACTTTGAAGTATTGAGGGTTGATCTTTATGCCCAAGCAAGATGTAAACTGTAATCTTTTTGAAGATATCTACCAGTAATAAAAAGGATGATTCATAGGATTCTCGCTTGTTAGTATTGATGATGTTTACTCCTCTTCGTTGAATGGTTTATCTTTATTAGTTATCATTTTTTTTTCTATATATGATAATTTAAAAGAAGTTAAAGTTGCAGAATTTATCTTCATATACTTTGTTTCTGGCTTTTGAAGATCTAAATGTTTGTCTTCTGATATTGTTATAAATAAATTCTTGAATGCTTCTTTATTATAGTTGATTATCTCATCTATTTCTGCTATCCATCACTTTATTTCTCAAAGATTCAGCATTTTCATTATCCTGGCCTGTGAAGAAACCTAATAAAAGTTGTTCTCTGATCTCAAACCTTAACATAGACCCCATAGCCCAATGGATGCATAAGAAATATTTCAGCCATTTTATAAAACAAATAGAACAGTCCTATTTATTTAACTAGCCTAATATTTGAAACCTAAAACATATCTAAATCTTACAAAGAGATCCCAGTCTGAAACTTGCAGGGATAGATCCCAGTTTCGAAGTGGTTGGGTAAAGTTACCTCTAATAAATTTCTTCTACCTCTTGAAAACCTCTGGGAATTTATAGAGCATTAACAGGGCATAAATCCCCACAAGGAACAACCAGAGAAAAAAAGAGACCAAAGATATTATCAAGCTACCTTTCATCCATGACCCACATTATTGACTCAGGGCCAAATTGTCATGGAGAAGATTTAGGTGAACAAGTATGGAAAGATTCCATGACTGAATAATATCAATCTATATTAAAAAATGTTGTATGGGATGTTGTTCCAAGAGAAGAGGGAAATTCCGTAATGACTTCCAAATGGATTTACAAAATCAAGCATGTTGTTGATGGAAGCATTGAAAAATACAAATCAAGATTTCTGGCCAGAGGGTTTTCACAAATAGAGGGAGTTGACTATGACGAGACTTTTTCACCAGTAACCAGATATACCTCCATCTGATCTATCATTGCACTAGCTGCTTCCATGGGTTGGAAGCTACATCTGATGGATGTAAAGACAACTTTTCTCAATGGTGAAATTGAGGAAGAAGTTTATTTTGAGCAGCCAGAAGGTTTAGTTGTACACAACAAAAAATATCATATATGCAAGTTGAATAAATCCTTATATGGTCTAAAGCAAGAACCACGTGCCTGGTATGATAAAACGGATGGATTTATGATGAGTTTGGGCTTCAACAAAAGTGTTTCTGGTACAAACTTGAATTATCACATTGATGGAAATGAGTGTCTGATTTTGGTCTTATATGTGGATGATCGTTTCCTCACCGGTTCAGAGAGACTCATTGTTGAATGAAAACAAATTGTTGGCCCTTGGGTATGGAAGTAAATGAAGACTAAGGAAGAAAAGACGGAATGTGAATTGTGTGGAAGACAGAGTGACTGATACTAGGTCGAAGTGAGTAGAAGAGGAGAAAAGACATTGCGAAGTAAGAGAAAGAAAGCCGATTGGATGAGGAGATCGAGAATGGACAAATCAACAAGGAAAACGTATCGTGGAAAACTCTGAAAGCGGGAAAATCCACCGTTGGATGCTTTGGAGCATCGTGTGAGAAGGAAGGAAGGACAGGTTGGTGAAGCCCTGAAAACGTGGGTCAAGTTGATCGAGGGTTTTAGACACCTAGGGTTTTGGTATCTAGGGTTTTGACACTTATGTTTTGGCCTAAATTTGTTGGTGAGCTATTGTAATGTATAAATAAAAACCTAGATGTTGGAAGAGGGTTGGTTCCAAATTGTCATTTCTATGTGTGATTATTGTTGGGAGAGAGAGAGAAGCATTAAGCAGTGAGGGAATTATGTGTTGTAAGATCTTCAGCTGGGTGCGAATATCAACCCTACAACCGGGTGCGCGGGGAGGGAGGACCAAGAGAAGATAGAAGAGAGAAAGAGAGAGGATCTACTAGTTAAGAGCATAGATAAGAACTGTATGTTTTCATCTTAAATATAAATCATAGTTCTGTGGACATTTCCCTAGGGAGAGGGTGAACCACGTACATCTTTGTGTTGTGCATGATTGATGTTGTGTTCTCTTGTTTATCGATATATTGTTATTGCATTATTGTGCTAGATCTGACAGATAGTTGTGCGAAGTAGATCTAAGCTGGAAATTGATATCTAGATGTTGTGTTGTTCTTGTATTGGATCCACTTTGTATTCCCTTGGTTTTAGACATCTATTTCCTACAACCCCCCATAGCTACTTCAGGTGAGACTGCATCTGCCTCACAGGTGTTGCCGAAAGGGCCAGTAGTTAGGGCTTGTTGGTGTGCTCTTGGAGTTGAACCCTGGGTCTTCCCCTGTGCCAACAAATGGTTCATTT
The DNA here is from genome assembly GCA_010110895.2 of Picea sitchensis. NCBI lineage: Eukaryota > Viridiplantae > Streptophyta > Pinopsida > Pinales > Pinaceae > Picea > Picea sitchensis. The sequence goes on along the minus strand of SNQJ01S0001507.1, from coordinate 63,048 downwards.
GTCGGGACAAGAATCTTCTTGAGGAAATGTCAAGGTGGTTTCCATCGAAGAAAGAGATTCAGAAGTGGATAGAGGATCAATAAAAGGAATTTGTTGAATCCCAGAAGAAGAACCCTAATCTTAGTACAGAGGATTGGTTGGGAAGATATATCTTTACTAATATACATGAGATTTTCTTTTGAGGAATTCATGAGGATTTATACGAGTGTCTAGCTAGGTTAGCAACCAACCAATTTGAGATCAGATATATACCACCTATGGTTTGAACGTCGGCCCTGATCAAGAAGGTCAAGCGAGTTGATAATGTCATGTCAAGAGTAGTAGATCACTGGTTCGATAGTACCATTGGAGGGTATATCACCGAGTTTGTTGTTGACAGAGTAGAGTCATATAGCCAAGTTGAGAGGTATTTCTTTAAGGGATCCAAAGGAAAATTTCTACACTTTTAGAAGTTGAAGATCAAGATGTTGTTGCATGAGAAGAACATATCGAAGATACAGTAGTTGGTCAGATTGGAAAAGGCTAATGTTCAAGAACTTGGACAACGATAGCGACACAAAGGTTGTACATACACGTAGTGGGAGAGTGTTCAAAGAAGTCCCTCTTGAGAACCTGTTTAAGTAGACCTACGGGGATGAGGTTTTCTACAGTGGAGAAGAGGAAGATCTGACAGACGAAGAGAATTCAGAATTCACTAGGGAAGAGGAAGGGAAAGCTGAAGAACCTCACCGGGAAGAGCTAGAAACTTTAGGATCCATGCCGACTATTGAAGTAAGTACTATTATTCCTCCTGTTGTTTTAGAAACATTAAGAAATCAGATTAATCAGAGTCAACAAAGCGCTCTGATCACTTTCACTAGCAGTCCACCACATGCTCAGTCGAAACCTAGGAAGACCTATGGAAGATGAGATGAGGTTACTCACCTTTAGAGGAGATGGATCTGAAGATCCTAATCAACAATGGTTTTTATGTGAAGCTGTATGGAGTATTAAGAATATCACCGATGAAGTTGTTAAATGAGCGCAACTCAGTATTATCTTAAGAGATCGCGCATTGAGCTGGTGCATGAAATTTGTCCAAGGAACTGCACCAAAACCGCTGAATGTCATTAAGACAGCGTAATTGCTGAATTCAAGAAACCTAAGTCAAAGTCAGACTGCATTACAGAGCTAAAAGAAATCAATAAGAGAATAGTTGAACCTATGTGGGAGTTTGATCAGAGATTTAAGACCTTGACAGGCCATTTGAGTTTCCAGATCCCAGATGAACAGAATAAGGAATGGTTCATTGTTGCCCTCTTACCACACATCAGAGTTACTTTGATGCAACAAAATATTGCTTCATGGGATGAGGCGCTGGACATCTCCATGAAGTTAGAATCAGCCCCCATGGAAGAATCTAGCTCAGGTATGAGTCAAATCTTGAGCCAACTAACTAGTTTATCTCTATAGGTCAAAGATATGAAGAAAGACAAGGGAAAAGATAAAAGAGAAGATATATTTTAACTTCCCCGGCCACCCATGGTCGGGCCACACTACACCATATAAATATCTTGTTCTCTCTGTGTAACATATTGTAACACACCCAACAACCAACTGAGCTATGCCACATAAATTTTTCTAACTGCAAGAAATTAAAATATATGCACACAGAACACTTGCGGAAGATTTACAAGTAAAACATAAACAAACAAATACATTGCGTAAATGCATGGATTCACACTCAAATAATTGTAAACATAGACATGAAACATATACAGGAAATACCCATAAACATACAGACAGTTATAATTACACATAGGATAAACCCATACAAATAAACACGTAAATAACAATGCATCATGTAAATTTATCACACAATTGACACTTATCTTTGTTTGAATATCACCAACTACGTGCATACCTTCCATGAACCTCCCATCCTTATACCACATTGTTGATCACTCTCAATAGTGAGTCACCCCCGAGTTGGGACTAAACTCCACCTGGGTAAAGGGATTCCTATCCAGGCTATAGTCTCATAGACAATAGGAAAGACTCTATATCAGGTGCCAACTCAAACTAACAACCTACAATCCCTCATTCCCCACATGCCTGTCCCACCTAAGAAGTGTGCCCCTTCTCTGCTCAACAGTCCTTCAACTACCCCAGTTCCTTTCTGGGCTTCAACAAAAGGCCGGACATGAAGTCTCGGATCCCTGTAGTTGTAGTTTAGCACCTTTAGGAAATCAATCCCCAACAATTCTCTCACCCGGAGAATTGATCACAAGCTTGACAACCCACCTCTTCAATATCCCATGGGCTTGAAAACCCGCTTCTTCAATCCATCTCTCAAGCTAACTAGATACACCAACACAAAATGGCTATGGATACAAGTTCAGGTACAGTCATGAAGATATGAAAGATAGCTCAATGGGTGTGTGCATGCTCATGGATGATTGACTAGATGACTGAATGATGGAAAATGTGATAGAAAAGATGATAGGGGATGAACTAAGTCCCAACAATATGTATGCATGTCCCCAACCTGACACTTTTCATGTTGGGAGCTACTTTGGGCCACTTGGCCCCAACTTTATAACTTAGGATAAAATAATTACCCATACTTTATACTTTAAAAATATTAATATAATATTCCTTTTTGGCTTAAGCTCCCTATCTTATCCCTTTTCCTTAACTTTTAGGTCCCTCCCTTTCCCTAACTAGTGGAGTTTAGTCCCCCATCTCTTTTATCGTGGTCGTTCTGCACACATTGATGTATTTTATATTAAATATGAGACATGTACAAAAACAGGTGCACTGGCCTTTAACATCTAGGATCTTTGGCCTAATCAAAACATAAGCATCCTAGATTATAACAACTGGCTCACCAACCTATAAAACATAGCATATACACAAAGGCTCGTTGGCCCCAAAATCACGCACACTTAAGATGTTGCATGTGGTATCCTGGAATGTGCACACTTCATCATTTTAGTGCGCAGTACATGTGCACACTATGCCATGAAAGGTGCATACAAAATGGTGTCAAATAACTCACCAGCTTAAGTACATTTGCATTTACATTTACAATTGGGTTCGGCCTTAGGGATATTACATATCTGGTGCATTAGATGAAAATAAGAAGGCCATGACAAGGAGCATTGTCCCCTATTTCATGAGTATTTGGCATCTTGAGCCTTGAGTCCTTTAAAGAAAGTTACCCTACCCTGGTGCGAGGTATGTAGAAATCGACATCGCCTTGGTGAATGCTACTACATGCAAAAATATGTTCAGACACCCACAAATCTGTATTTTACATTTTGTAAATCGGTGGGGCATGATGATAGGGATTGTATGGCCTATGGCATCATGCATGAAAGGTCGAGGGATATATACAAAATTCAAGGTGAAGTACAACAAGAAAGAAGCATTGTGCAATATAATTCCCCAGGAAGAGGAAACTTCAACCCTCATGGTGGATTCAAAGGAAGAGGAAGAGAAGGAGGTATGGGTTGAGATCAAGGACATATCATCTATTACAATTGCGCGTAGCCAGGACAGTTAGCAAGGGAATGTCATAACCCTTGTACCACTTGCAGCTACTACAACTCATTCGAACATATTATCAAAGATTGTCCTGCGCTGCTAGCCAAACTTCAGGAGAGATGAGGACCTCAGCAGAATCGACAAGTGAAACTGATATATGTTGAATCTCACAGAGAGGACACTAGAGTCGATATTATCACTAGAGTATTCATTGTTATAGGATAAGATAGAGTGACCCAAGGAAAGACCATAGAAGAATCAGGGGTCAGGAAAGTTGCAGATAAGACACAAGTTTTTGATGCAAATAAAGAAAAAAAAATATTTGAGGAGGCAAGAAAAGAATTTAGGAGAGACCAAGGCTCTTCATCGAAGACACGACCAAAAGTAAGAGAATTTGGAATGCCTCTATAAATTGACTAGTTTTCTCTACCAGGAGAAGGAAAAGAGGTAAGCAAGCTCATGGAATTCTTATATACTTGTACTAAGTTGATTCAGGATGAAAGTGTTGTACAAGAGCTACAAAATTTAATCAGACGGTACGAGTTAGGAAATATAGATCCCTTGCTAAATACGGAAGTACACCAAGTCTCTAAAAAGAGAAGGAAAAATAAGGAACTACACCTGAATTCTCAAATTGGAGAGTATGATATAGAGTATGTAGTCCTCGACTTAGGGTCAGAGGTCAATGTCATGATGAAGCATACCTGGGCACTGATGGGAAAACCTAAGTTGATCTACTCCCCTATCAGTCTTAGGATGGCTAATCAGAAAGATATAAGCCCCTTTGTAATATTGGAACATGTCCCTGTGGACATCGATGAAGTAAGGACGTTTGCAGACTTCGAGGCAATTGAGATAGTTGATGATAGTTGTCCTTACCCTGCGTTGTTAGGAATTGATTGGGATTTCAATAATTACAATGTGGTTGATTTAAATAAAGGAAGAATGATGTTTGAAGGAGATGGCCTTAGGTTCATTGCACCTTTGGATCCGGACGAAGGTCAAAGATACACATAACCCATAAGGGAAGAAGACCGCGCATATGAACTATAAAACATATACAAATTAATAGCCAGACATCAAGATTACATTAATCCTATGGCGGATGGGAACCTAAAGTGGTGAAGTGAGAGAGAATGTTCATTAGATTCATAGGAAGCACTGAAGAATTGGCAGAACAAAATGTATGAAGTACCTACAAGGAGATGTGCTGGATTAGCCAGAGAAGATCATTGGATAGACACAACAGTAAGTAACTTGCCCACTTTTGATGGTCTAAATAATTTAGAAGATTTCTTGTTGGAATTTGAAGAAATTGTACGAATACAAAAATATTTTTGGCAATGGATGAGTCCCTAAAAGAAACCCTGGTAAGATGGTGGGGGACACACAAAAACAACATTACAGACTGGATACAATGTCACACATTGATGACAACACAGTTTTCAGAGCAAGTAGAAGGTTGCAAAGTTAGGTACACAGGTCAAAGTTTTCTGAAGGACCATGTGTGAAGTTGCGAGGAATAATGGAGTAACATTCCTCAAGAGCAATGGGTGCACAAATTAATCAACACAACGGACACAACCCCTATCAACTGGTATCTTCAAGCAGAACTGCACCTCATCACTGCAGATTGGGAAGGTATGACCCAGAACTTTGTAATTACCTTGTTGTTTGAAAGCTAATATCCTACAGTGGATCAAGCATTACAGATCTTAATATAGAAAGTATTTCAATAGGCACCTAGCCTCCCTTTGGAACAAGAAGAGGACGAATGGATTGCGCCTCTCCAGAAATTGCAAGGTTGTTACAATATCAATGATGACAAAGATGATGATCCTAGGGAGGTGAACATCTTCGAAACAGAATTCCAAAGAGACATAGAAGGACCATGAGTTGAACTACCTTTCATTGCACAGCTTATCAAGATCAAGAAAGTCAACATTGGAATAGAGAAAACACCAAATCTTGCAAATGTTGGAGATTATTGGGATACTTCCGCTATTGACAAGATCACAGAGTTACTACATGAATATCATGACTTGTTTCCAACCAAGTTCACTGATATGAAGGGCATTAAAGGGCATTAAATTGCCCATGGGAGAGATGAGGATCCCTTTGAAACCAAATGCAAGGCCAGTTAAATAGAGACCCTACAGATTGAACCCTAAATATAAGGAGAAAGTGAATATTGAACTTGACAGAATGTTGGAAGCAGGAATCATAGAACCTGTTGAAGAGTCAGAGTGGATTAGCGCTATGGTGGTACAAGATAAGAAGACAGGAGAAATCAGGATCTGCGTAGATCTCCAAAAGCTAAATGATGCATGTTTGCATGACCCATTCCCTACACCATTTACTGATGAAGTGTTAGATAATGTAGGAGGACATGAGGTATATTCTTTTACAAATGGATTTTTAGGATACCATCAGATCCAGATTGCCAAGGAAGATTGCCATAAGACCACATTTTCAACAGAATGGAGATCCTACCAGTATACAGTGATTCCATTTGGATTGAAGAATGCCCCAACCATCTTTCCTAGGGTGGTGGTCGAAGCGTTCAAGGAGTTTTTACATAAATTCCTGGAAGCATATTTTGATGATTGGACTGTTTTTAGCTTATTACAAAATCATATTGAATGTTTAAGATTAATGTTGGATAAGTGCAGGCAGTTTCATATATCCTTGAACCTAAAGAAGTGCATCCTCTTTTCACCCTTTGGAGTGATGTTAGGTCATATTGTGTGTAAGCAGGGACTATTGGTAGACCCATCTAATATTTCCATTATATTTGATCTGCCCCCTCCTACGTCAGTCAAACAACTGCACACTGTGCTGGGACACACTGGATATTATAGGAAGTTCATTAAAGGATATGCACAGATCACAACACCCATGGAGAAGCTTTTGAAGAAAGACTGTCAGTTTAATTAGACAGAAGAATGCCAACAGAGCTTTGACACACTGAAACATAAAATGGTTACTGCGCCTATTCTGGTTTTCCTAGATTGGAGCAAGGAATTTCATGTGCATGTCGATGCATCTTCTATTGCATTAGGAGTTGTGTTAGCACAATAGGGAGCTAGAGACATTGACCACCCGTTAACCTTTGCTAGAAGGAAGCTATGAACAACAATAATTAATTACACCACCATTGAGAGAGAAGGGTTAGCCATGGTGTATGCGTTGCACAATTTTTTCCACTGCTTATTGGGAGGACACTTTAAAATGTTTACTGATCACTCTGCATTGAAATATCTAGTCAACAAGACAGTGTTGGGGGGAAGAATATGCATATGGCTTCTGCTATTTCAGGAATATGACTTTGAGATTGTGGTTAATACAAGAAGAATGAACAAAGGTCCTGACCACTTGTCGAGGTTGGAACATGGAGAAGATCCTACTAGTTTGGAGGATACACTGTCATATGCATAGTTGCTAGCCATTACAAATATTGATGATCACTTCACGGAGATAGTCCAGTTCCTGTCAACAGGAATGGCACCAAGTGAATATACAATCACATAGAAGAAACAACTGGTAGTGCGTGCTACATACTTTTCACTTATAGCTGGACAACTATACAAGATGGGGCCTGATGAGATCTTGAGGAGGTGTGTTATGGAGGCAGAGAAATCGTTGATCTTCGCAGAAGCTCATGAAGGCATCGCATGAAGACACTACACAGGGAAAGCAACAGTGCAAAAGGTTCTTAGAGCTGGCCTTTGGTGGCCTATCTTACACAGAGATGCTAAGGACTATTAGAGAGCCTATTATGTATGCCAAAGAGTTTGAAAACCGTCGATAAGAGATGAAATATCTTTAGTACGACAACTGACCCTACAAGCATTTGAGAAATGGGCCATTGATTTCATGGGACCTATAAACTCACCAGGGAAGTGCACAAGAGCTAGATACATAATCACTGTGACAGATTTCTTGACCAGATGGGTCGAAGCAAGAGCAGTTAAGGACTATAGTGAAATTACAGCTACGCGCTTCATATTTGATGACATCATAACCAAGTTTGGATGCATGAATATCCTTATGAGCGATCAAGGCACACATTTCATCAATAATACCATTGAAGCCTTGGCCAAGGAATTTGCAGTCCATCACCAGAAGAGCACACCCTACCATCCACAAGAAAATGAGACAGTTGAAGCATTCAACAAGATTTTGGAGACAGCGTTGATGAAGATTTGCGGTGTGAACAGGGATGACTGGGATTTAAGAGTACCAGTAGTACTATGGGCCTATAGAACCACTTTCAAAAATAACAATGCAAACCCCCTTTAAGTTGGTTTATGGTCTCGAAGAAGTTGTCCCGATGGAATATTTAGTCCCAAGCTTAAGAATCGTAGCCTTTAAAGATATGGATGACATTGGCATTGTTCAAGAGAGGATTGTGCAGTTGGTCGAACTAGAAAAAGACCGATTTATTGAAGGATTCCATCAACAGGTACAAAAGGAAAGAGAAAAGGCCTACCATGACAGACACATCAAGAAGAAGGAATTTAAGCAAGGCGATTTGGTACTGATATACGACAATAATTTCATGAAGAGTTTCGAACACATTGGCTAGGGCCATATGAGGTTGTCTATGCCATAGAATGAGGAGATGCATAGTTGAAGACCTTGAATGGAGAATGGAAGGAAGGTTTGGTAAACGAGATCCAGTTGAAACTGTACTATGACAACCAACTGCCTCACAACTCTCACTAAAAGCATAAGGAAAAGGGTCCAGGTACCAGTTGTAGTTGAAACTGGGTACCAGACATGGAAAAGAGAGCCTGTACACAATGGGGAAGGAAAGAGCAGAAAGAACAAGATGCTCTATGCAGCCTAAAGTCAAAGAAAATTAGAAGGATTAGATATGAAGTGCCTCGGGATGAGTCACAGGTGAGTGTTGGGGGCCTGTTGGCCCTTGGGTATGGAAGTAAGTGAAGACTAAGGAAGAAAAGACAAAATGTGAACTGCGTGAAAGACACAGTGACTGATGCTGGGTCGAAGTGAGAAAAAGAGAAGAAAATATGGTGTGAAGTAAGAGAAAGAAAGCCGATTGGACGAGGAGATCAAGGATGGATAGATCAGCAAGGAATAAGGATCATGGACAACTCAGAAAGCATAAAAATCCACCGTTGGATGCTTTGGAGCACCACGCAAGAAGGAAGGAAAGATAGGTTAGCGAAGCCCTAAAAACGTGAGTCAAGTTGACTTAGGATTTTAGACACCTAGGGTTTTGGTATCTAGGGTTTTGACACTTATGTTTTGGCCTAAAGTTGTTGGTGAGATACTGTAATGTATAAATAAGAACCTATATGAGGGAAGAGGGTTGGTTCCAAATTGTCATTGCTATGTGTGATTATTATTGGGAGAGAGAGAGAAGTATTGACCAGTGAGGGAAGTCTGTGTTGTAAGATATTTAGTTGGGTGCAAAGATAAACCCTTCAACTAGGTGTGTAGGGAGGGAGTACCGAGAGAATATAGAAGAGAGAAAGAGAAAGGATTTGATAGCTAAGAGCATAGATAAGAACTGTATGTTTTCATCTTAAATATAAAGCACAGTTCTGTGTACATAGCCCTAGGGAGAGGGTGAACCACGTACATCTTTGTGTTTTGTGTGATTGATGTTGTGTTCTCTTGTTTATGGATATACTGTTATTGCATTATTGTGTTAGATCTGACAAATAGTTGTGTGAAGTAGATCTAAGATGGCAATTGATATCTATATGTTGTGTTTTTCTTGTATTGGATACACTTTGTATTCCCTTGGTTGTAGACATCTGTGTCCTACAACCCCCCATAGATACTTCGGGTGAGACTACATCTGCCTCACATGTGTTTCCCAAAGGGCCAGTGGTTAGGGTTTGTTGGTGCACTCTTGGAGTTGAATCCTGGGTCTGCCCCTGTGCCAACACAAGCATTGACTACTAAATTTTAAATGAAGGATTTGGGATTGATGCATTATTTCTTAGGACTAGCAGTATGGCAGAGAACAGATGCGATTTTCCTAAGTCAAGGAAAATATACTATGGAGATACTGAAAAAGCTCAGTATGACAGAATGTAAATCCGTTCCATCTCCAATGGTAATGGATTTAAAGAAAATGAGTGACATTGATTTAGAAGATGTAGATCCACACTTATATCGAAAATTGATTGGATCTCAGATGTAGTTGGTTAACACCATACCTGACATTTGATATGCAGTAAATGTGCTTACCCAATTTATGAGCCAATCGAAACATACACACTGGATAATTGCAAAACGTGTATTAAGATATTTACAAGGCACAATTGGTTATGGATTGAGATATGCATCCAATGTGGACTTGAGCCTGCAAGGATATGTCAATGTAGATTGGCCAGGAAGTGTAGTAGACAAAAAGAGCACCTTCAGTTGTTTCTTCACCTTAGGATCGGCCATGGTTTCCTGGTGTAGCAAAAAACAAAGATCTGTGGCTTTAAGCACCATAGAAGCAGAATACATTTCACTGAGTGTGGCAGTTCGTGAAGCAGCATGGATTCACAAGATTCTGAGTGACTTGTTCGATCATGAGATTGATCCTACTACTATTCATTGTGATAACCAGAGCTATGTAAATCTCTCTGAGAACCCAGTGTTTCATGACAGATCGAAACACATTGAAATCAAGTATCACTATATCAGAGACATGGTGCAGAGGAAGATAGTACATGTGCAATATATTCCTACTCATGAACAGATTGTAGATATCTTCACCAAATCACTTTCCAAGACAAAGTTCAAGTATNGGAGATATGTGAGACTTTATCTAGCTTACAAACCTAATATAAATCCCCTAACAAGGGTACCTGGTTCCTATTTGAGACAGAGATGGAATGTAGAGATGACCTCCTCCATTCAAAGAGTTGAGAAGAAATCTATATGATTATCCTGTGGGAAAGGTGATCTGTTGATTTAGACGTGCCTGTGGCTGAGCACAAGGTGAACATGTGAAATCCCAAAGTGTTGGGTGCATTTTCATGAGAACATAAATGAATATGATGTATTTTCCTCCTCTGAGCTGAAGAGTTGACGAGAAACTCCAGATGACTCTCCTGCATAATACAGTGGAAAAGAAGATATGTTGAGTGGGCGTGCCTATGAATGAGCACAGTTGAACGTGTGAATAAGTGGTTCCTCTATGTAATGCAATGAGCTAGAGATATGGACATCCCTATGGATTTTCCCCTAGTGGATGAGCACTAGAGGGTGTATCACTTCCCTTGCTATATTGTTCAAGAGTCAGACCTTCCTGTAACCCTAATTGTAATGTAAAGGGTACAGGTCGGCCCCACCTTAATGTGATTAGTAATAAATTTAAAAGATAGTTAATATGGTTAATATTAATTATAATGTGACTTAGAGAGTTCGGCCCTGTTGTGGAAATAGACACTTTTGTTGATAAGACAAGTCTAATATAAGTAAAGGAATATTCCCCATTGTGGAATCATATTTTTCACACAAGTTTGGAAATTTCAGCAAGTACATCCTCTTGGGAAAAGTGCACACCTCTCTTGGGAGCTAGTATTCTAGGGTTTGAGAACCCTCTTGTGTGCTAAGTCTTATTGGTGGTGAAGGTCTTTCTATTGAAGAATATAACAAAGGATTTCGTTGAGTTTTATTCCCTTTTTGAGAAGAGTTTTCCAAGATACTTCTTGTGTTCTTTTGCATGGTGTTTCTTCTTGTGATCTTGGTTGTTGCAACATTATTGTTTATGGTTAAGACAAATGAAAAATTGAAATGATTTACATGCTTAACCTAGCTTATTGAAAAATAAACACCGGTCATTCAGGAGAATGGACCCGCATAGTGTACTTCGGTGAAGTCCCGCTTCGATAGAATGGAGTTGCAGTGAAGTCAAAACCACAGAAGGTCGAATTCATGAAGTGACTAGGACCGTATATTTGGGGATCCTTCGGGTCCTATCCTAGCCGTCAAATTTATGATGTAATCAGATCGACATTGATCACTTCGGGGGGATAGGGGTGTTGTGACACAAAAACCTCCAAAGGCCGAAGTCAGGAAGCAATGAGGACCATCGATCCTTGGACTCTTTAGGATCCCTCTAAGCTGTTGATATACAGGGACATGTGGTAGAATATCCTTTAGTTCGAAGACTAGGCCCTCTAGGTAATTTGAGGTGTGATGTGTCGATAATCTCTGAAGCTCGAAGTAATGAGAGTCGTCGATTCGAGGACACTTCGGTACTTTTCCTAACTATCATTTTTGGGTTGTGGTCAGCCCATCACTCACCAAATTTAGGAGAAAAGAGGAGTTTTCATCGCAAAACTCCCAAATGTTGAATTTCCAAAGTAACAGGAGTTGTAGATCCATGGATATACGTGGTCGGATCTCAACCGTGAGATGTGAGGAATGTTAGAAGGTTGTCAGTCCGGAGTGATGTGGCACACTAACGTCACCTAGGGTGGCATGGACCCAAGTTTGACATGCCATGTGTCACCCATATTGGTAGGTATCACATACCTGATAGACCCATTGGGATGTGACACGTTTCACTCCTGACCCCTTCCATGTGTCAGCCCCTGCTATGAAACGCCTAGCCAAAGAGGTTGGTGAAGTGATCGGAACTCCAGGAGTTCGACAGTCCGGAGGATTTGGGGTGTAGTACGAAGAAATACCAAAAAGGCTTGAAGACTGTAACCATGTGGAAAGCTAATGGGACTTCAAGGGTTTGGGACTTCAGGATATCTCATGCGTAGATGGTAAAGAGGGATTCATCGCCGACCTTCCCTGCAGAAGGAAGGAACCTAGAGATGCTATGAACAAGATGAAGCCACATGGGGATAATATCTGACACTCCAGAGGTTTGTGTGTGTAAATACTCGAGAACTGTAGAATCTCGGAGTCCCGAAGTGAAACAGAGTCGTCAATTCTCTGAGTACACATGGCGTCGGATTGTGAACTTCGGAGATTTTTCACTACAGAGGTTTCGTGGAGAATTGTTTTGGAACTCGCTGAAGCACTTGAGCTCGAATTTTCGGTGGGTCATTGATCTGGAAAGGGAGAAGGGATTGTCGATCCCTCTCACATCATTTCAGAACTTCGCTAGTTTGGAGTTCAAGAGAATTGGTGAGTGGTGAAGTGAAAACACCTGAAGCCCAAAGTTCTAAAGCTCCCTTTGAGTAGGCATCGGGTCACAGCCCGAGTTCATATGAGAGAAGGGTCCTAGCATGGAAAGCTAGAGCCTGTTTTTAAAATTCTTCAAAGGGGCCAAGAAAGAGCCAACGGTTTGGAAGAACTTGCACCTTGGAAAAAGGGGGAAATGTGAAGATTGATTTGGGTTCTAGCAAGGTTCCAAAGAGTCGATTCAAATCAAGTGATTAAATGATCCTAGATCAGTAGGTCGTGCAGTCCCAAGAGGAGATTGGAGTATGCATTTGGAGAGTTAAGGAAAACAAAATTATGATGGCCCACCCCTTAAAAGAGAATTTAGGGGTCGGGTGTGTTAAAGTGTCCCCTTAGCAACTCGAATCACGATTTTATTAATAAAACAAAGAAATACAATTCACATAATTCATCGCTTGGTCATAGCCACATATTGTATCTACCTAATCATTAATTAAACTGGGGATTATAATGGGGATGTTACAACTAACAGATATTCATACTGATAAGAAATGAGTACCTGATTATCTGTATGACCATTTTATTTGTTCAAAACATTGTACTCCTTTTTCTGGATCTCTGTTCAACTAATGAAATAAGATTGTTCCATTGGTGCATATCCATGTAATATTTGTTATGATCATTAAAATTTAAGTCCTTCAAGATCATAGGAAACAACATATGTATTTGTGTCTCATCATAAAATTGAACCTCACCCTCATACTTTAATAATGAGTTGATTTTATTTAAAAATTATTTTAAATAGACTTTAACAAGATCTTGAAAATTCTAAGAGGCTTCCTCCTTTTGTTTCCAAAGATTGAATTGTTGTTGCACAATATTTGCTTTCTCGATAAAATAAGGTTCTTCCATGTGTATATCAATTGAGGAAGAGGCGAGAGACAATATGTTGACTTCTTTTTCATAAAATTCAAAATCAACATAATCAATTTGCTTATCATCACTATCATATATGTGATCTTTAAAAATTTTGGAATTTGTTAAAATACTCATATCCATCATAGACTGGCTCAACATAAAAAATTGTCGAAGATGATGTTTTAGAGACCTTATCATCTTCATTATTAAACTCTACTTCTAAGTCATATCTATCATATATATGTTGATGAATATTTAAGCTCTCTAAATATAGAGAAAACAAAATTGGTTATGCTGAAAATTTTCTTGAATATACTCATAGAAACTCTCTTGTTCAGATTCATAATCATTAAATTCATTTTCCTCCCTATGAAAATCATTCAAGAAATTATTTCAAAAATTAGTTTTGCAATCATTTACCTGTTCCTGATCTGAAATATGCAGGTCTAATTCTTCATGTTTATCTTATTCTTTCTTCTCTTCTTCATTCACATCCCCCTCTATTTCTTTAGGAAACATCCCACAAACCCATAGATTGTTTTCAATTTTTTCAGCATCTATAAACATTTGTTCTAAAGTAGAAGATTTCCTTTCTTTGAGGTAAAATTCTAAATCAGGATGATGTCCTAAGGAATAGTATACCTTGGCAACAACTTCAAAAGGACGAATTTCAATAGGTAAATTGTGATATAAACTTTTAAATCTTCTGTTAAATTTCATAATATTTTCACCATTCTTTCTTCTTGCGGTATAAAACTTAGAGAGGTATTGATGATGGGATTTTCTCTTAGCCCATTTGTACAAGAAAAAATCATAAAAGTTAGTCCAAGAATTAATAAATTCAGTTGGTAAGTCTCTAAACCATGTTTTCACTTCTCCTACTAAGGACTGAGCGAACATCCTCATGAAGACATCCTCACATTGAATCTCTAAGAAATATATGAAACATTCAAAGGTTTTCATGTGATTTTATGTTGTAACATCATCTTCTCCATTAAATAGAGGAAGATATTTAAAAAATTTGGGAGGTAAATCATGAAGAACTAATGGTAGTTTGAGAGGTTTATACCTGTTCAAAACCCGAGGATGAATCTTTGTGGGTTGATCACAGAGTATATGAAATATTAAAGGAATTGTCACATTGATTTAATTCTCAGTTGATGTACAAGAATGACAACTCTCAAAAATAATTGGAATTTGTGCTTTTTGATCAAGAAATCTCTCAAAAGAGTCTGAAACAAAAGGCTTATCATTACTTTCAGAGGACGAGAATGAATCATAACTTCTTTCTTGAGAAGTGTCAAAGGAAAATGGGTTTTATTTTTCAAAGGAAAGAGATAAAGTTTTGAAGTTATGATCTTCTGAATGTACAAAACAACAGACATTTTTTTCTAAATGTATCAACAAATGACCAAATATCATATCTAAAATATATTGAAAGAATATTTCCATTTGGTACCAGATCATTTTGAAACAATTCTTCATTTTTTTCAATGGGGTTCACTTACGAGTGGAGTCTTTAAGTCTGATTGAAATCAGAATGGAGTCTTCAGGTGAATAAAAACACAACCTGTGTCTTATCCTTGTTCACCTTCAAGAACCAGATCTGATCTTGATAATACCCAGGGAAAATATTGATCCTTCATCCTCGAAAACAATGCCAAAAAGAATGTTGTAACTTGAGATGGTTCCTAGATGTCTAAAAACCATGCCAATACATATTTAAACCACTCTTCAGGTCAAAATATGGATATTGGACTAGAGGGGGATCCCTCATCTGATATAGAACAATTGGATGCTTAATGTCACTAAGCAGAGATTCTAACAATTTAAGCTCAAATTTCCATATTTGGGTAACAACAACATAAAACAGGGTGGACAGGGTTAAGGATAAAAATAGTAGTAAACTCGAAATAAAGAGATTGTAATCCTCTCATATCAGAGGCTTAATACATTGGGCATGGAGTCCCATTGAATAGAGCATAATTGTTGATAATGGAAGGTGGAAGAGGATGAAAAAATAGAAATCTCAGAAAATGTAGAGGGAAAAGTAGTCTCTACAACCTTGACATGAAAAAAAATATTTCTACTGGGTATTTAAATGAATCCAAAAAACTAAAGAGTGTCTGGGTTAAGCATAAAAATGATTTTAGTAATTAAACACTTAGATAATGACCTGCAATCAATCTCTAATGAATAATAGTGGTGGTTGCAGAAAATTAATGTTTTATCATATACAAATATGACTTTAGATTGTAGACTAGATTAGAAGAATGAATATGGAAATTTAAAGAAGTTTAAAACAAGAAAATGAAAGAAAAGATAAGGATTTGTTGAGAATGAACCATGAATCCTTGAATTAATTCATCATGCCAGAGGAAATTACAGCTGCCCTATGCACTTCATACAAAAGACACAGTCTTGCTACTAAAATTTCCTCACCTACTCCCCCCTTTACATCAAATATTTTTCTCCCTTTTATAACCAAATGAGAATTTGTTTGATTTCCATTTTTTCATGCATGTCGAGCCTTTCCTCAAAAATTGGAACCATCTCCATGATCTGTCTCTTTAACATTTTTCTTGACAGATATTTCTTAAGGAAAATGACTATTTAGTATACCCGTTCCCAATAAATCTCAGTCAAGATCATGTTATCAATTAGAAGCCACATTTGAATTAGAACATATATGAACACTTCTCTCCTTTGTATACATTTTGAAATTTGTTATGAATAGGTCCAAACTATTTTTATATAGAATAAAAATCATTTCTCATAATTAATAATCATTTTTGTAGTATTTTGATTGGCTATGAAGATTCCTGATGTGTCATGGATGGAGGTACATGGGTGATAAGATTTTGTACACCACAACTTGATGTTAACTGGAGTTTTCCTTATGTGCTTAGATTTGAAATTTCACTAAACAAGTCCTTAGCCATCTCAGATTACATGTGGAAGAGAATAACTCTCGCGTCATTATGCAATTATTGTCTTCTTGTAGTCGTCATTCAAACACATGTTGACTAGGTGTTGATTGTGGGGGAACTGAGTGTGGTTAGAATAACCACGTATCCTGGGGGTTGCAATCGACAGATGGGTTCCATGTCAAAAGAAGTGTAACCACGGTAGAGTTCAGTGGCCCCACTCCCTTGTGTTATACATCGAGCATGTGGAGGGGCATAAATCTACATAGAACATGCATCTTATTAGTTTATCATACAATACAATTTTTAAAACAATAAAATCGATTAGAATAAAACAATTAGTTTATTGTGGGGGTTTGAGTGTGGTTACAATGACCAGATATATCGAGGGCCACAATTGGAAAATCGGTTCCACGTAAAAAGGAGTTTAACCACGTTAGATATTTGTGGCCCCCCTCCCTTGTCTTATCCATCAAGCACGCAGAGGGGCCACGATTAATTGTAAACCGTTGGATAAAAAAGGAAGGGCACGATTTGCATAGAACATGCATCTAATTAGTTGATAATATAATAAAAGTTTTAAAACAGTAAAATAGATCTACTATAATAAGTTAATTTTATTAAAAAGTAAATTTATTTAATTTAATCCAAAATTCCTATAAATTTGGGATTTTATTTGAAACTTAAAACATTTGTTATAAAAAATTAATTATGTTACAACAAAGTGTGGGATACCTGTACTAGAGATAAAGATAAAGGACAATCTTAAGGTAAATTCAAATTTGAAAATTGTATATTTGTTTTTTTTTTGCAAAGAAGAAAACAAACACAAATAGGGAAGGTGAATGGTCTTGTAATTGTCACTTGGGAATTTAAGAAGTCCCACGAAATAGTTATCAAAGTGAGCTATATAAACCAGAGAGTACCCCTTTTTAAGGGGCTCTTCAATTTTGTAATTTTTGAGAGAACTGTTTTTATAAACGTAATAGTGAGAATCCATCAGAGCCATTTTGATGGAGAGAAAACATGTTTTTCCTTATGACTATTGGTTGTGAACAGTTTCCAACAAATGTTGGGTTATTGTGAAATGTTGTAAGATCACATTGTTCATTTACAAACTTTTCTTGCATGAATGTGTGCCCTTTTACAATGTTTTTCATTTTGTTTTATTGATGATTCTAAGATGATGAATAGATGGGAATGAATGAATTAATGTTATAGAATTTTCTTTGAAAATATTTATTTATGCATGTGTTAACAATATTTTTCGCTTTTATTGATATTGGAAGATTCATTAACAATCCCCCTAGTACGGACATTAATCAAGACATGACAGCGCTAGGGTTTGGAGTTGGTTTAATGGCAGGAGCCCAAGCAAGTCACCATGAGTGCACCTGGGGGTGGGGAGCCAGCTCCCCCCCTCCATATTCTATTGATGAATCTTTCAGGAAGCTAGTCCATAGCTAAGGTAAGAAAACCTCCCCACCGGAAGTTCCAGAATTCATCAAGAAGCTAGAATCTATCCCCAAAATAGCTTTGCGAGACGAGCAACCCATCAAGATCACCCCGAAATTAGCAGAAAGAGGATTAGTAGTCCATTTTATGGGGTTATGGCCTTTGGAAAACACTACGGATGATTGGATCCAGAGGGACTGGAGGCCCCTACTCCAACACAGCGTAACCTATTATCCAGTGGGAAGGGGCTTCTTCATTTTTGAATTCATCTTGAAAGAAGACCGTGATCTAATATTCAGAAGAGGACCCTATTTCATGGGATCTCAAGGCATGTACCTCAGTAGGTGGACACCCGACTTTGATCCCTCCATTGACATCCAAAAATAGGTCTCGGTCTGGGTAAGATTACCAAACCTACCTGTCTACTACTGGAGCTATCAATCCCTTTAGAAGATTGGGAATGGGATAGGGAGGTTCATAGATAAAGCGAAAAGAAAAGACCAATACACCTATGCCAGAATTTGTGTGGAGTTTGACCTCAAAGATGGCCTTCCTGAAGAAGTTAAGCTAAATGTAGGATCATGGCACCACTATAAAAAACTTGACAGTGAGAAAGTGTCGTTCAAGTGTAGGAACTGCCACGAGCATGGCCACTTCCAGCAGAACTGCCCCAAATCTCAACCTGCTGCAAAAGAATATGCGGAAGGATGGAAGAAGGTAAAGAAAGGCAAGGCAGCAAAGCCAAAAGAGAAAAAATCACAAGATCCAACAAAACAAAGTCACCTGATCTCAGAAGACAAGGAAGGACCGGAAAAAACTACCAAAGCAGCAGAAAACCAAGAACATGATCCGAAGGCCACCACTACTCTTGGACCACTTCTTGAACCACCGAATATAGAATAACCTTTGAAAACTCAAGATAACACATCAGTCTAAGAACATAATCTGGAGGAGATTCGGACGACGGAGCCTCGGAAACAAGCAACTCCCACAGAACTCTAGAAAGGCCCTCGAGAGGAAGGAAACTTGAGAAAAATTAACAAGAAGAACAGTCCTACCAGGATATAGTGCAAGGATCCCAACACACCATTCCAAAAATGATAAGCACCAGATCCACAAGGAATCAAGGAAGGGCCCCGAAAGGAGTCAACACCCCCCAAACTGTTAAATAATGCAGTACGTCTCCTGGAATTGTAGGGGGATAGGAAGAAAAATAAAAGAAGAATCCCTGAGAGATCTAGTCCACTCGTCGAAGATCGAGGTACTCCTAATCCAGCAGACTAAATTGGAGGAATCCGATCTCCTCCGAGCTAGTAACTCATTTTGGAAAAAAGTCTTAGGGAAACCCGCAAGTGCCAGAGGGGCCTTAGGAGGAATAGGCACCTTCTGGAACACCTCAAAACTCGACCTGATCGACGAAGAATGCAATACACATTGGATCTTCACCAAGATCCTCCATAAAGATTTTGGTCATCAGGTAAGTCTGTTTAACCTTTACGTTCCAGTTTTGATTTCAAAAAAGAAGATCTGTTGGGACTCCCTAAAACTCTTCCTAAGTGGGAATATTACCGAAAATATAGTAATCGTTGGGGATCTCAATGTAACCCTCTCACATTCTGAGAAAAAAGGGGGTTCGCCGGCCCATGATCCAGCAAGAGAATGG
This sequence comes from Picea sitchensis, assembly GCA_010110895.2. Lineage (NCBI taxonomy): Eukaryota > Viridiplantae > Streptophyta > Pinopsida > Pinales > Pinaceae > Picea > Picea sitchensis. The sequence goes on along the minus strand of SNQJ01S0001507.1, from coordinate 43,440 downwards.
GTGGAAGATCTTATGCTAGACTGGTATTTGGAGGATGTAAATCCCTCTCGGGGAAATTATACTTGGTCCAACAAAATACTAGGCCCTAGCCATATTGCAGCTCATTTGGATAGATTCCTTTTCCAAACCTCTTTTTTGACTCTGGGCCTATTGGCTAGCTCAAAAATCCTCTCGAACTATACCTCTGATCACAAACCCATCTTGTTAAGTCTTGACCCTAGGGAAAACTTGGGTCCTATCCCCTTCTGCTTCAACCCCCAATGGACCAACCAGGAAGGATTCTAGGAGGTGGTTTCTAAGTCATGTAAAAGAGAGATGATTGGTTTCCCTTTCTTCGTGTGGGAAGAAAAAATCTGAGGACTCAAAAAGGCTCTCAAATCTTGGGATAAAAACCTCAGCTCCCCAACCTCTGATAATATTCGCATCTAGAATTCCTTAAATATTTTTCAACAAGCATTGGAAAACTCTCCACCAAACCAAGACTCACTCACCCAAGAGGCTTTCCTCCAAAAATCCCTCCATCAGGCCTACAAAACAGAAGAATAATACTGGAGATTGAAATCAAGAAACCTCTGGCTCCAATCAGGGGATAAAAATACAAACTTCTTCCATAAGCAAGTGGAGGCCCAAAACAATTTCAATACGGTCTATGAAATAAACTTCCAAGCCCAAGTTATCAAAGATTTTTAAGGAATTAAGAAATCCTCTCACTCCTTTTTCAAGGATCTATTCATTGCCTCGGAAGCTGATCCTTTAGATCTGACGCGCTACCCTCTCTCCTTGGTTCTGGAGCTAGTGGGAGAAGACGAAAACCAAATACTGACAGCCTCGATAATCATGCAAGAGATAAGAAGATATTTAAACCTAATGGCTCCAGAGAAAGCCCCTGGCCTGGATGGGTTCACAACCCAGTTCTACAACTCCTGCTGGCCTATTATTAAGAAATATATCCTTAGAATGGTCAAGAAGTCCCAGAACTGTACCAAGATAGGGGGAAGCACCAATTATTCCTTCATAGATTTAATCCCCAAAGAAAAAGGAGCCAAAAAATTTAGCATATTCTGGCCCATCTCCCTTTGCAACATAGGCTACAAGATCATCACCAAAATTATAGCTAACAAACTAACAAATTTTCTCCCAAGAATTATCCCGGAAAATCAAGGCGGTTTTATAAAAGGAAGGCAAATCCTAGATAATATCATTCTAGTCCAAGAGGCCATCCATTATAGCTGCTAGAGAAAAGAGAAAGGCATGATAGTTAAACTTGATCTTGCAAATTCTTTTGATAAAGTTCGACTAGACTTCCTTTTTGTAGTTATGCACAAGCTAGGATTTGAAAAAAGATTCACAAACTGGGTCAAGGCCTGCATCTCCCACCCTTGGATCGCCCCACTGGTAAATGGTCGACCCTCAGACTTATTCCAAGCCTCAAGGGGTTTAAGACAAGGCTGCCCCCTATATCCTTTGTTCTACATGATCCAGGCTTTTGTACTCAACGTCCAATTAGACAACGACCTCCAGATCAGATCGTTGCCAGGAATAAGAATGGCCTCTAATGTCAAGGAAATAAACCACGCGTAGTTCATTTATGACACCTTATTACTAGGCGGAGCCAATGACAATATTTCAAGGTGCTTTAAAACAGAGCTAGATATGTATAATGAAGTTTCAGGCAACGAAATAAGTCTCCACAAAAGTAAGATCTTTGGTTGGAACTGCACGCCTCGAGAAATGAATGACATTTCCAGAATCCTCGAAATGGAAGGCACCAACACCTGGGATTTGAACAAGTACCTGGGCATCCCCTTATTAAAATCAACCCCCAAAGTGAGCCACTAGTTTCCTCTCCTAGAAAAGATGAAGCTCAGAATTCAATCCTGGGGGGGAAATTGGTTAAATCTGGCAGGGAAAGTAGTGCTGATGAAGTCTATTCTAACTAGCCTTCCGTTGTACCAGAACTCAATACTACTAGCACCTAAAACGATAATGCTCAAAATCGAAGGGATGATGCATAGGTTCCTCTAGGAAGGAGGTAGGAACAATGAAAGGAAACTCCATCTAGTCAACTGGGACAAGATTAAAAATCCCCTCCTCGAAGGTGTCTTGCAAATCCAAGATGTGGCCACCCAAAACCTTGCTACGGGGGCCAAAATTATGTGGATTTTAGTTTTGGGTAAATCTACCTGGAGTAAGCGAGCTCTCTACAAAAACTACTTCTTGGGCCATAGAGACAGATGCTTGGAGCGTCCCCCAAGAGTCCTGAAAGGCTCCTCGATTTTATCTCTCTGCTTGAGAGTGATCGACCACCTCAAAGAAAAGTGATGGCATCCACCAAGTCACCTACCTCAGCAGGTCCCGTGCCTGACCTCCCGGTCTTAAGGATCGTTCTAAATTACCCTCGAGCCAGAGTGGCTCCTTTGATTCTCCCCTGGAATCCTTATTAATATTTGACCCACAGGTCTGTCCTACTCGTTACAGCCCTTAGGCTTGAGCGCTTCTTTGTTCTCAATAGAAAATAGCAATCGGTTTTCGAGGTTTTCCAATCCCCGATGTCACCAACACTTGCTTCCTCGAATCCCCGATCTTTGATATCCTAATGCGCTTCCTTTTTGCTTTAGCCCCTCCTGGCTATGCTCCCAGTCCACAGGAACCTACCTTATATGACCACAATCCTATCTCTTATCGGGATTTGGGGTTTCGAGTGTCAATATGTATTGGGCCTCTTGTCCACGGGATTCCCGATTTCCTGACAGTTGACTTTTCCTTTGGGGGAATTTCCCGAAGGCTTCGATCTCGGCCACGCGTCCTCAAGGATGGACGGTCCTTGCTTCTCCCCACTATTTCGCGATTCGCAATTTCAAATGCTCTGGTTGCCTTGTCTTCAGGATTCGCGAAACGTCGAATCCCGATATGCCGATTTGGCTTCCCTGTAGGGATTTCCCCCGATAGCCTCGATTGTCACCACGCGTCCTCTAGAGATGAACGGCCCTGATTTTCTCTTGGGGTCTCTGCAACTTCAAATTCCTAATGCCTCGTTCTAATGAGATGACATCAGTTGGGTCCCACACGGAGCTCTCCCTTTTTTCGGAAAATCGAACTTCGCGATTCTGAAATGCAAGTTTTCCTCGTTTCCAGAACTCACGAAATGTCGATCCCCTACTCTCTTTTGATTTCTAACATGCGTCCCAAATGGATGGACGGTTCAGATTGACCCTTGGGTTTTCGCCAACTGCAAAACCAAACCCCTTACCTATGTGAGTCCCGATGGCAAAAATGTCGATGGGCTTCCAATCTCGCCCATGTGTCCCAACTGATGGATGACTCTGATCATTTACGGGGTTTCCAACATGGATTTTCTCGATCTCTTGCTCACAGAACTCTCGATTTGCCGAATCCTGAAACTCCGATGGAGTCTTCCCTTATGATACTTTTCCCAAGATCTTAGATCTTCGCCACATGTCCCCTTAATATGGACAACTCATATTGATTCCGGGACTTTAACTATGAAAATTTTGGATCACTCGTCCTCGTGATTCCCGATTTTTAAAATGCCGAAATCTCGAGGACCACGCCTCTCGTTGGAACTTTCCTCCTCCCGCCCATGAAGATTAACCTTCGTGCAACTCTCGGTCAATCCAATGGCTGACGGGTATCTATGTGCAGATCCGTCGGTCCACAATCTCTTGAGATTGAACTCCATATGCAACTGTAATCTCCTCGCTTCTCTGGCAGATCTGACGGCTGGCAGGGTTTCCCTAATCCTCCCCATAGATTCCTGACCGTCGATTTCTTCCCTTTGATGATTTCTATGAAGGGAAACCAAGAACTCTTCCCTGGACTTGTCCACTTGCGCTACAAAATTTCGATGCCCCTCTACATTTTCAAAGGCCTTACTCCTCCTGAGCTTCTCACAACTTCAACCTCAAAGAGGATCCTTGCACGCACTCCTCAAGGTGACCTCCAACCACTCTTAGGTATTATGTACTTCGACTTTGCGCACACCTGTAGCAATAGTCCTTCAATATTTTTCTCAGGTTCACAACCCTGAGACTCTCCTTGGCCTACGCACTCCTTGCATAGCTCCTGTGCCTAGATGCACTCTGAGGAAATGAGAACAAGAGCTACCTCTCCTGAGCTTTCAGAGACAACCCTCTGAACTCCTTGTCGACGCACTCCTTGCGGACAATTCAACTGCACTCCTTGCAGGAATCTTTCTCAGACAGAGAAGCAATTGAAACTCATTCCCCTTACTCTTCCTCTCTCATATTCCAAATATTCAACAGGAAATCATTCATACATAGCATAAAATCAATTGCATGACAGAAAGAATAAACCATTCATGAACATAACATTCAAAGATTCATACACAGAGAATAAGTAAACACCATGAGTCTGAATCACAAATTTCTTTATCTAAATTTACAACTTATGTACATGGAGTCTGCTACACAGCTCTTTACTTCTCCTCTTCCTATGTAGTCATTCTAATGTTACAATACACAATGAGGGTGTCTATATCCCGTTTCCCTCTTTCTTTCTAAAATTGTCTAATCTAATATTCAATTCTACCTACCTATTTCATCTCAACATAAATGCCTCTATCTACTTTAGACAAGAGCGAGACGCTCAAGGTTTGATTACAATATAAAAGTATGCCTCTCTTTACTATCACATTTAAGGTTGGCGCATTATCTTTGAGACAAATTCAAAATTTGTGCTGGGCTTGTCCAACTGTCCTTCACTTCCGCGCTGGCTCGCTTGATGTGGGCGATGCTCCTACATCATACTCCCTCTCTTGAAAATATTCATGGGCTCCTGTCCATGAGCTCGCGCATGGTTCGTCCATGCCTCTATATCTCTGCTTCATTCTCCCAGCTGGCATCTTCAACTGGATGGTCCTTCCACTTGACCAAATATTCAAAGTACTGCTTTCTTCTGGTCTTCTTACCCACTCGTTTATCCAGTATTCGCTCCATCTGTGGCTTATCTGCAACTGGCATCTGCTTTCACCACTAAACCTCTGACTGTTCATCATTTGTTCCTGCTTCCTCAGCTTTGTATGGGTATAAATCTAAGACATTGAATATCGGAGAAATTCCGATCCCATCAGGTAATTCAATCTCATAAACATTTTCTCCAATTTTCTTCAAGACCCTACATGGTCCGGTCTTCTTCATCTTCAATTTATTATACGTTCCTCTCGGGAACCTTTCCTTTCTCAGATGTGCCAAAATCAAGTCACCAACTTTGAATTGAAGTTGTCTTCTGTGTTGATTTGCTCTCCGCTTATACTCCTGACTTGAATTCTGCAACCGCTCCTTCACTCGGTTGTGAAGTTCCTTCATCACTTCTGCGAAATCTTCTGCACTAGCACTCCTAGTTTCATTTTGTTTTGAATCCCTCAATTCAGAAATTCCCCTCGGCTGTATGCCATAAATAATATAAAATGGACTATGTCTTGTACTTCTGTTCACTGAGTAGTTATATGCAAACTTTGCCTGCAGAAATATATTGTCCCAACTGTTGTGGTGCTCTGTCACCAAGCTTCTCAGCAAATCTCCCAGGCTTTTGTTTACCACTTCTATCTGTCCATCCGTCTGAGGATGATAAGCCAAAATAAATAACAAGTTAGTTCCCAGCTTCTTCCATAAGGTTCTCCATAAATTCCCTATGAACTTCGTATCTCTGTCCGAAACTATGCTCCTTGGCAAGCCGTGAAGTCGAATGACTTATTTGAAAAACAGGTTCGCGATGTGAGTCACGTCACTGGTTTTCTGACATGGGTTTAAGTGTTCCATCTTGGAAAATCTATCCACCACCACAAAGATCGAATCAAATCCTCTTTGCATCCTTGGCAACCAAAATATGAAATCCATGCTAATTTCATCCCACAGCTTCTCAGGTATGTGTAATGGTTGATAAAAACCTGCATTCTTCTTCCTTCCCTTCGAATGCTGGCAAATTCTGCATCTGTCTACAAATATCTTGACCTCTGATCGCATCCCTACCCAAAAGTATGATTCACTCAGCTTTGCGAATTTTTTTTCATGACTGAAGTGTCTGACTAATCATCCACTGTGTTCCTCCTTCAGCAGATTCTCCCTCATCGAGCAATTCAGAATACATAAATGATTGCCCTTAAACAACAATCCTTCCTGGATCATGTATTCGGCCCATTTGCTGCTATCTCTGAGAACTGGATTCTCAGCTACTTCATACGCTTCTTTAAAGTCTGGGTCATCTGCGTACATGTCCCTGAGATCATCAAAACCCAATGTTTTGACTTTGAACTACTGCAACAACAAACACTTCCTGCTCAAAGCATCGACAACTTTGTTAGCAGTACCAGAAATATGTTTAATCACAAAAGTGAAATTCTGCATATATTCAACCCATTTTACATGTCTCTGATTCAACTTTTCATGTTGAGTCACAAACTGCAGTGCATGATTGTCACTATATAAAACAAACTCTTTTGGGATCAAATAATGCCTCCATTTCTTTAATGCCTGTATAATAGCATAAAACTCCTTATAATAAGTGGAGTATTTCACTTTTGCTTCATTCAGATTCTCGCTAAAGTACATTATCGGCTTGTCTTCCTGACTCAAGACCGCTCTGATTGCAAACCCGCTTGCATCATATTTCACTTGAAATGCTTTTCGAAAATCTGGTAACACCAGAACAGGTTGTTCCGTGATCTTCTTCTTCAACAAATTGAAAATCTTTTCGGCTTCTTCTATCCATGAAAATATTTATGTCTTTTCTTCTCTGTATCCATCATTGTTGTACTGATTCCACTGAAATTCCTAATGAACTTTCGGTAGAAACTAGCCAACCTGTGAAAACTTCTCACCTCAAATATGTTCCTCGGTGATGGCCAATTTTTGATTACCTCCACCTTATCTGGATCCATCCTCAACTCATCTGTAGAAATAACAAATCCCAAGTAAATGAGCTCTGTCTTCATGAATGAGGACTTCTTCATGTTTATCAGCAGCTTCTCTTGCTGTAATATCTTCATCACAATGGCCAAATTCTTCAGATGTTCAGCCTCTGTTTTACTGAAAATCAGTATATCATCCAGATATACGATAACAAATTTTCCGATGAAATCCTTCAAGACTTATTTCATCAACCTCATGAAGGTACTCGGCACATTTGTTAATCCAAATGGCATAACAACCCATTCATACAACCCTTCATTTTTTTTGAATGCTGTCTTCCACTCATCACCCTCTCTCATGTGAATCTGGTGATATCCGCTCTTCAAATCAATCTTTGAAAAATACTTTTCTCTACTCAAGCAATCCATTAGGTCATCCATCCTTGGCAATGGAAATCTATACCTGATGGTTATCTTGTTAATGGATCTTGAATCAGTGCACATCCTCCAGCCTCTGTCTTTCTTCGGACTGAGTATTGTCGGAACAACACATGGACTCAAGCTTTCCCTGACCAAACCCTTGTCCAACAAATCCTGGACCTACCTCTTAACCTCTTCATTCTCCTGCGGCGTCAATCTATATGCGGCTTTGTTTGGCAAACTGACTCCAGGGATGAGATCAATATGGTGACTCACACTTCTAATCGGTGGCAATGAATGAGGTAATTTGTCCACTTCTATATCAGCGAACTCTTCCAGTAGTTCCTGAACTTCTTCTGGTAAATCATCCACTCTTGTGCTGGTCAAAACAATCTTCAGTTTTCTGACCACAATGAATTGCGGTTCCTCTTTCTTCTTGACCTCTGTAAGAAGTTCCTTCCCACTCATGAGAAGTACAGTGTTTATTACCTCCGGATTTACTTCTTTATCCTTGATTGGAAGCAACATATGAGTTATCCCATTCTTTTCTAGGGTGTATGTGTTCATCCTCCCATCATGAATCACATTTCTGTCATATTTCCATGGTCTACCCAGCAATAGATGAAAAACATCCATAGGAATAATATCACACAAGATCTTATCATTATATCCTCCTATCTTAAATTCAACTAAACATTGTTTAGTGACATTTACCTGATGTCCTTTTTGTAGCCATGAAACTTTGTATGGGCTTGGATGTTCAATCGTCTCCATCTCCAGCTTTTCTACCATCTCGGTTGAAGTGATATTATCTGTGCTACCACTGTCCACAATGACCTTGCACACTCTATCCTTGGTTTTGCAAGCAGTCCGAAAAAGTCTAGTCCTTTGGACTGAACTCTCCACCTCCCTTTCGGGTGTCAAAATAAATTTCTGCATCATCAGTGATCTTTCGCCTTCAGCGTCTTCTGCTTCAACATCCTGCCTCTGTGCTTCGGTGATGTGAGCTTCTCCAATGTCCTTATTTTTATCTGGACACTCGTAAGACTTGTGTCCATTCTTTCCACATGTGAAGCATGTGATTACTCCACCTCTTCCTCTTCCTCTACCTCTAGTATGAGGAAAAGTATTATTATCATCATACCGTCCTCTTTGCTCAGTATGTTGTCCTCTTTGTTCAACATATTGCCCTCGCTGTGAGCTTACACCTCTCTCAATTCGAGTCTGAGGTTTCTTCCAGTCTTCCTTGGGTTTCTGTTTTTTATCTTGGGCAACTGCTTTGCCCCTGGCTTGACTTTTGCCTCAGCCTCTCTGACTCTGCTTTCAGCTCAACTTCTCTTCTTCTTTCAGAGCCATATGATAAGAATCTTCCACCGTTCAGATGGTAACCATGCTCATCTCATCTTGAATGTCATACCTCAGGCCATTCATGTATCTGGCAAATTTTTCATCATCTCTCTCCCCGATGACCTGCTCTGATGTTCAACCTGTAGAATTCCTCAGTATATTCCTTTATTTTCACCAGCTTCTATCTCAGGTTCTGCATCCTTCTGAGCAGAGAAATCTGGTAATCCCTGGGGATGAATTTTTCCTTCATCTTTGCAATCATCCTGTACCAACTCTTGATCTTCTGCTTTCCCTTGCAGTGTCTGTCATCTTGTAGTTCATCCCACCATAATGTTGCATGTCCCTTTAATCTTGTGACAGCATGCTTGACTTTCTTGTCTTCTTCGACATCTTCATAGTCGAAGTATGTGTCCAAAGCTCTAATCCAGTCTAGAAGCTCCTCTGCATCCAAGTTTCCCTCATAAACTAGAATGTCCATTTTCTCCTTTGCACCCATTCTTGCAATAGCTCTGATCAAATGTTTGTTTGATGCATCTTCAATTGCAACTTCTTCTTCTTGTTCAACCTCAAGTTCACTTTTGAAATCACTAAGATCCCCAGCAATGACTGTGCGTCTTTGTGCTGTCTCCATGTCTTCGAGTCTGGCTCGTAGATCACGCATCTCTCTCTCCATAACAGGATCAGTCATCTGCCTGCCTCTTCTCCACGGCATTTCCCTCACCTCTTTGGGATTGGGTGACTGTCTATCTCTTCTCCTTGGTGGCATGATGAATTATCTTCCCTCTCTTCTCTACTATAGAAAGAAAAGAACCTTTTTTGGTTCTGATACCACTTGATGGCGTCCACCCAGGCACCTACCTTAGCAGGTCCCATGCCTGACCTCCCAGTCTTAAGGATCGTTCTAAATTACCCTCGAGCTAGAGTGGCTCCTTTGATTCTCCCCTGGAATCCTTATTAATATTTGACCCACAGGTTTGTCCTGCTCGTTACAGCCCTTAGGCTTGAGCGCTTCTCCATTCTCAATAGAAAATAAAAATCAGGTTTTGGGGTTTTCCAATCCCCGATGTCACCAACACTTGCTTCCTCGAATCCCCGATCTCCGATATCCCAATGCACCTCCTTTTTGCTTGATCCCCTCCTGGCTATGCTCCCAGTCCACGCGACCCTGCTTATATGACCACAATCCTATCTCTTATCGGGATTCGGGGTTTCGAGTGTCAATATGTATTGGGCCTCTTGTCCACGGGATTCCCGATTTCCCAACTCTCGATTTCCCGACAATTGACTTTTACTTTCGGGGAATTTCCCGAAGGCTTCGATCTCGGCCACATGTCCTCAAGGATGGACGATCCTCGTTTCTCCTCGCTATTTTGTGATTCGCGATTTCAAATTCTCCAGTTTCCTTGTCTTCAGGATTTGCGAAACGCCGAATCTCGATATGCCGATTTGGCTTCCTTGTCGGGATTTCCCCCAATAGCCTTGATTGTCACCACGCGTCCTCTAGACATGAATGGCCCTGATTTTCTCTCGGGGTCTCTGTGACTTCAAATTCCCGATGCCTCATTCTGACGAGATGACGTCAGCTAGGTCCCACATGGAGCTCTCCCTTTTTTCAGAAAATCAGACTTCGCGATTCTGAAATGCAAGTTTTCCTCATCTCCAGAACTCACGAAATGACGATCCCCGACTCTCTTATGATTTCTGACATGCGTCCCAAATTGATGGACGGTTCAAATTGACCCTCGGGTTTTCGCCAACTGCAAAACCAAACCCCTTACCTATGTGAGTCCCGATGGCCGAAATGTCGATGGGCTTTCGATCTCGCCCATGTGTCCCAACTGATGGATGACTCCGATCATTTACGGGTTTCCAACATGGATTTTCTCGATCTCTTGCTCACAGAACTCTCGATTTTCCGAATCCTGAAACTCTGATGGAGTCTTCCCTTTCGGGACTTTTCCCGAGATCTTAGATCTTTTCCACATGTCCCCTTAAGATGGACGGCTCAGATTGATTCCGGGACTTTCACTATGAAAATTCCCGATCACTCGTCCTCGTGATTCCCGATTTCATGAATGCCGAAATCTCGAGGACCACGCCTCTTGTTGGAGATTTCCACCTCCCTTCCACGAAGCTTAACCTTCGTGCAACTCTTGGTCAATCCAACGACTGACGAGTATCTATGTGCAGATCCGGCGGTCCACAATCTCCTGAGCTTGAACTCCGTATGCAACTGTAATCTCCTCACTTCTCTGGAAGATCGGATGGCTGGCGGGGTTTCGCTAATCCTCCCCATAGATTCTTGACCATCGATTTCTTCCCTTTGATGATTTCTATGAAGGGAAACCAAGAACTCTTCCTTGGACTTGTCTTCTTGCGCTACAAACTTTTGATGCCCCTCTACATTTTCAAAGGCCTTACTCCTTCTGAGCTTCTCACAGCTTCAACCTCAAAGAGGATCCTTGCACGCACTCCTCAAGGCGAACTCCAACCACTCTCAGGTATTATGTACTTTGACTCTGCGCACACCTGCAATAGCAGTCCTTCGATATTTTGCTCAGGTTTACAACCCTGAGACTCTCCTTGGATTGCGCACTCCTTGCACGGCTCCTGTGCCTAGCTGCACTCTGAGGAAATGAGAACAAGAGCTACCTCTCCTGAGATTTCAGAGACAACCCTCTGAACTCCTTGTCGACGCACTCCTTGTGGACAATTCAACTGCACTCCTTGCAGGAATCTTGCTCAGACAGAGAAGCAATTGAAACTCATTCCCCTTACTCTTCCTCTCTCAGATTCCAAATATTCAACAGGAAATCATTCATACATAGCATAAAAGCAATTGCATGATAGAAAGAATAAACCATTCATGAACGTAACATTCAAAGATGTATACACAGAGAATAAGTAAACACCATGAGTCTGAATCACAACTTTCTTTATATAAATTCAGAACTTTTGTACATGGAGTTTCCTACACAACTCTCTGCTTCTCTTCTTCCTCTGTAGTCATGCTAATGTTACAATACACAATGAGGGTGTCTATATCCCGTTTCGCTCTTTCTTTCTAAAACTGTCTAATATAATATTCAATTCTACCTACCTATTTCATCTCAACATAAATGCCTCTATCTACTTTAGACGAGAGCGGGACGCTCAAGGTTTGATTACAATATAAAAGTATGCCTCTCTTTACTGTCACATTTAAGGTTGGTGCATTATCTTCGAGACAAATTCAAAATTTGTGCTGGGCTTGTCCAGTTGTCCTTCACTTCCATGCTGGCTTGCTTGATGTGGGTGATGCTCCTACATCAAAAAGCTAACCTAGATTCATGGAAATGGAAAGAAAATTAAGATCTAGGGGGACTCTATCCTCGACTCCATGCCTCTAAATCAAATTGAAGGCATTGAAAATATAAAAATATGGATTCAAAGCAACAATTACACAACACTATGGGATATCTTGGAATGGGGTGTAGATGAGAAATCTCCTTGGATAAAGTGGACACTAGGGGATTACTCCGATTGGCTGGAGGCAGAAGCCAAAATCCTCCTAGAAGAACTCCAAGGGAAATATCCTTGCAAGGCCTCTATAAAAGACAAACGAGGTTGGGGTGACTCCACGAGGAATTACTCTACAACTGCAGGTTACAAGGCTATACAAGCAATCCTCAATGTTCCCCCAAACCCCTCTCCCTGGAGAACAATATGGCACTATCCCTCTGTCCCCAAAGTTGACATAAAATTGGATCCTGGTACACAAAAGCGCCCTGACTAGTGAAAACTTAAAGAGGAAAGGTTGGGAAGGGCCTTCCCGCTTCCCGTTGTGTATGGAAGACGAAGAAACTATAGACCATCTATTCATTGACTGTGTTTTCTCAAGATAGGTATGGGCTCATTTCATCAACCTCTTAAGCCTTCATCTCCCCCCTACAGTGACCGAGTTGATAATCAAATGGAAGGAAATTGCCTAGTTTTCTTTGCGGGGAAAAAACCTCCTTAAAACTTGTTGGATGTGGCTCCCTAAGTTTCTATTTTGGAAAGTGTGGCTTGAAAGAAATAGTAGAATCTTTCGAGAGGAAATCAGAACACCGCCTCAGGTCGCTCTAAAAATAAAATCCATGATGGGGAAGCCCTGAACACGAAACAGTCTCTCACGAACTCTGAAATTCTAAATTCAGATGAAAACCATTGGCTCAAGGAGTTTGTCCCACACCATATTAGCAGAGGGACTCTCCAAATCCCCCAAAGAGAAAGATGGGAAATTAGAATGGAAAAGGAAGAATTTATCAAATGGCTTTCATCCCTGGAAGAACACTGTCTCTTCTTCGATGGGACCTCGAAGGGGAATCCCAGCAAAGCAGGAGGGGGGGGGGGGGGGGGTTGCTTGATCAGGGTGGAAAAATTAACCTAGCCTACACCTGGGGCCTCGGAACGGATACTAACAATCAAGCAGAAATGCTCGCGCTGTGGCATGGGATAAATTTTGCAATCGAACGGAATGTTCAAAATCTAGTAATTTTCGGAGATTCTAGGGTCATTATTCAGGCCATCATTCTAAAAAAGAAACCAAAGAATATCCAGTTGGCCCAGGCCTATTCGAAGGTTATCCTCCTACTCTGCAATTTCATAACAATGAAAATCTATCATATTCTCAGAGCCTTAAACCATCTAGCTGACGTCGAGGCAAATAAAGGATCGCTCATGAGCAAGAGTACACTTCACATGAATGGAGAAGACAAGAGGTATTCAATCCCATAACCCCCTCTTAGTATTTTTTATCTTGACGTGTCAAGTACAAAATCTGGTCCCCTCTATAGAGAATCTGAAGCACAGAAAAGAAATTCATGCACCCTTTCTCCTAGAACATCTCCCCTCCACTCAATGGCATATCCTCGACCAGAGATTCGAGGTACAGAGCAGGTTTGGGGGAAATCCTGTGAACCATGTGACATTGCAAGCAGGAAAGGTAATAAATTGCTTCAGGAAATGCAGCAAAGCCTCATTCGCCCCTCTTCAGCGTGGCTACCCTAAGTCATTGATCTCTTTGAGCAAGGAAAGGAGAGCAACAATGGCTTCGTCCTCAACACCAGAACCTTCATTGGAAGAAAGGATCACAGAAATGCAGAACGAGTTAGACAGGATCAAAGAACTAGTCAAGGAGAAGACCAAATTAATGCTCAGTCTGGACATCGTGGGAGAACTTCATTGGGAATCACTGAATCAAGAGATCAAATCCCTCAGAGAGGACATCGCTAGTGAAGTCAAAGTGAACTTCAAAGATATGGCTAATGTGGTAGGAGGAATGCGCCATAAGATCAGCAAGCTCGAAGCTCAGGTCGAGAATCTCTCCAAATCATGGCCCAAAGACTCAAAGTGCCAGGGGGATTCAGATGATGATTATCCCCCAACAGTCCTGCTCTCTATGTTTCTCATCTCTCTTCTTCAAGTTTTTTCGTCAGCTGAATCAAGTGCTATGGAAATCCCCGACACTTCCAGACCTCTAGTCATTGGATTTTTGTAACAGGATTTTGAGGCAATTGCCTAAACAAGCAAACCTTTTGTTGTTCATCTATGGCTTGTAAAGTACCCGATAGCTTATTTTTCGGTCATTAATCTACAAAATATTAACCGTTTTTGTATATATATATATATATATATATATCCCTTTAATAGATATCTGAAAAGGGATTGTATGCAGGGATTGGATACACTTTTATATGTTCATTCATTAGATTTGTTTCTCCTAGATAGAATATGATAGAGTAGATTTATTTTATGCGTCTATATTAGTTCTCATTTTCACTCAACCCTCATACCAATAATGGCAGTCGAGCCAGAATCTAGATGGGACTACTATTCCAAATGACATGAAATCTAATTGAAATCTCATACCAAGAAGTACCCCTGTCTATTGATGGAAATTTTTCCCACATTAACAACCACTTGGTTTAAAATCTCCAATGATTGGCTTATAGAGCTTGGTGGGATGCCTTGTTTGGTATTTGTATCATTGGTTATGGTCTGCAATGATTGTGGATACCCTACCTATAGTTTGGGGTGCATTGAATATTCCTTACTTGGGATGAGCTAAAAATACTTGTTGTACTAGCATGGGATGCATTAAGGTATTGTAGTTTATCTTCATTTCCATGATAATATGAAGTGTACCATTGTTGTCTAAATTTTGTATTATGGATCTTATTTTTCTCATGTATTGAACAAGTTTCATGGTTGTTTTAATATGTTGATTTATTAGGACATTGAAGGTGAACACTATTTTGTTTTTGCATGTTTAATGAAACTTCTAGATCTGATTTGGTGCTTTATATTTCCATTGAAATTGAACTGATTTCATATCTATGTCCTAAGATAGATATTTCTTTAAGGGATACTGAAATGATCTATGTTTGATGTCTCTATGGTGTCCATATTCTGGAATTTTATTAGAGGAAGTGTTAGGAATATTTCAATTTTCTTACAAGGTTGTTGAAGAAATTAGTTTTAGGACTAAGGCTAAAAACTCTATGAAGTATATCTCTATCATATAAGTGAGGTGGAAATTTCAGATTGGGCATATTTTCAAATTTCAACATTGTATTTGATCCTTAATGTTGAAATTTATTTCTTGTGAAAGAGGGAGTTGTTGGGTCTGATGTCATGGTTTCTCTAAGAATTGAAGTTGTGATTTTCACATATGTTAGATGACCAATATATATTACTTGTTCATTGGTTTATTGGTTGGGGCGTTCTTCAATATTTTTAATAATCACTACTCTCGGTGGACCTAGAGAATGTGATAGGTGAATGTGCTTCCAACTTTATACCTTGGAAGTAGATACAATAGATGTTATTGGAAGAGGCCGAGATTTGGGTTTTTGAGGAAAATAAGGTTATTGTTCTTACTGATCTTACAAACTAGACCAAACATAAGGAGTCCAAGGAAAATTAAATCATTCTTGATTCAATGAAGTGGTATTTGATCCCTCACATTGTCAAAATATACAACTAAGGTAATGTACTTGAGAAACAATTTGTTTTCCATTTTCATGAGTCACATAGATATTGTGGCTAGCTAGTTGGTGAATATCAAAGAATTGAGAGGTTGGTTGTCTACCTAATGCATTGAATGGTATTTCTCAAGTTCTTGGAAACCCTTTGTTGAGGGTACTTGTGCTTACGAAAAGTTTCCCACCTTTGGGAATATTTGATATGACTATGTGCTAGAAGAAACAAGGGTAGAGAATGATGGGCCTTCTTATTTCATTTCTAATTAATAGTGTGGTAATCAAAGAGTATGTACATTAAATTGTCAACCTGAGGTTCTGGTATGACTTCTGAGTTACCGTGCACTATATATATGCAGGTCATACTTTATTCTTTCACTAGTTTTATAATGTAGTTGTAGTTGAAAAAAACACTTTGATAGTCAATGGTATGAAAAGTCCCACGGGTCTTGGAAAGGTTCTACCAATTCTAATTAATCACAATAGCATCACACTAACATTAAGAAATAAAGTGTACGCAGTAAATTGACTAAAAGATAAATTTGAGAAAGTCCACACTTGTAATGGAAAGCAAATTCTCACTTGATGAAAAGGAATTTCACACTTTATTGGAAAGGCAATTCACAATTTGCTGGAAAGGAAATTCACACTTCCTGGAAAGGAAATTCACACTTCCTGGAAAGGAAATTCACACTACACTTCAATGAAAGAAAGTAGATTGTAGAAAGTAAACCTATAGTTTCCAATGTAGTTACTTCCTATTGCCCAAGGTAGTAAGTGTTATTATTGAGTTAAGCATGATGATTCAGGAAATATATTGAAAAAAATGTAAATCTTATGAATCTCAATCTGAAGTGTAACTTTGTTAAACTTAAGTGAAACTACTTTGAATAACCAAAAGAATGTAAACATTAATATCTTTGATAACCTTGCTAAAAGAAAGTAATAATTCCAATCTTCCATAGAAATGTAATTCTTTTCATCAAGAGGGTATTAGTCTATAGGAAAATGTAAGTTATCACACTACTCGCAATCAAAATATGAATTATAATTCAATTTATGAAATGTAACTATTTTTTGCCAACACAATAATAATTTATAGGAAAAGATAAATTATAATACCACACTTAATTCTTGAATGAAACTAACTTTAAATAGAAATTATCAAAGATTGTAATCCTACAAAACTAACTAATACAACACATGTCTTGTTGGAGTTGTCCCTACCTCCTCAAACACAGAGCTATAAAAGGAACAAGAACTACTAAATCAACTTCACACACACATATAAATGAAAGAGACAAGCTCAAGCAATTTTATTTAAAAAAAAAAATCAACTACAAGAAATAGTATCTTCAATATATTCTCACATATCTATCATCCCTTTTACAAGATAAAGAGGTATGTTTTTATAGAAATCTATGAATTCTAAAATAAGGAAAATAAATCTAGACATGCTCGAGAACCAACAGTTCTCAAACTGTTTTTAATAATAAATACCATAAATCTAGTATGGGACATTCATTATATTGTTATTTTCTCAAGCATCGGTGGTTCCAAACTGTCCAATTTGAAACTATTGTTTTGTTGTTCAAATACAAACATTCATTAAAAAATATAAATCATATCTTGTCTGTACACAGAGTTTTCATAACTTACAAAATAAACCATAGTTACATGCCACACATAACTTCTAGATTCTCAGCTCAAAACTTGAGATTTGTCATTCTATATTCACAGTTCAAAAGGTTCTACATCCTTGTTCTAGAATTTTCATAGCTTAGGGGCTCTTCAACTATAACATCCCCACTAGAATCCATCATTTAATTTATGCATAATGTAGATATGAATGTGGCTATGGCCAAGCAATGTAATATGCGAATGTATTTCATGTTTTTAAATAAATAAAATGTGATGCCAGCTATTGGGGGGATATGGACAGAGATGGGTGATAAGTTTTCCACAAGAGAAGAGAGTCTTTAAGAGGGGTCCAAGGGGGAAATTAATTATGGGTATTAATTCAACCCATTTTCTTGAATTTTATTATCATTTGGGATAACTTCTAATTTTCAGTTTGAGTGTATGAGAGCCTGATCATTAAACTCATGTAAGAGGGTGGATGTGAGAGTCACATCCCATATTTATTGGAGAGAATGGGGCTAAAGTAAAATCGACATTGGGAAAAGTGAGAAGTCAATTGTATTTGGAAAATAGAGGAAATTCATATGGGCAGTTACATGCAGTTTTGGCATATTGAGTTTTACATGAACAACAAACAAGGAGAAGATAAAAAGAGTATTGGAGATAGAGTAAGAAGGCTAGGTGAATTTGGGAGAATGTTGGAGCGCTTTGGAGCTGAAGTTTGAAGAGATAGGTTTCATGCCTGAAGAGTGAAATCTTGTGTGAGTTGCACTGTAGCAACAAGTGTTTGTTGTTGTTGCTCACAGTTTTCTTGGCAGTGAGTTCCCTTGAAATCCCAGTAGAGATATTCCTAGTTACCTTTGTCAGAGAGACCCTGATAAATGAATGGGATGCCCAATGTATTTGGAGTAGTGAAGGGGTACATTCTTTGGGTTGGGTAGGTCAAGAGGAAGACAGATGGAGGAAATTCGGGATAGTTGTAGTAGAATACTAGTGGGTTGTGGAATATTGAGTTGTGAGTGGACTGTGAGAGGCACCATTTTCTTATGGATTCCTAGCCCCAACTTGGGGGTGACTTGATGTTGAGATTTGGAAAAAAAAGTCTATGGTTGGGTGGAACGTCCTTCCCAAGCAACTGGTTTCACAACTATTTAAAAAATATAAGCGTTTATCTATTTTCCTATGTTAATGTATGAGTTTAATTGTTGTACATTTTACTATGTGCATGAGAATGAATTATATGTTATTGTGGTGCAATTATTGGCTACATTTATGTTTCTATCTAGAATGGACAACTACCTGAGCTTGATTGTCATGTTGTTCATAATTTTCTTTTTAAATTTATTTGTTAATCGACTTTAGTAGTGATGGTAATGAGACTCTAGCACGGTTCTTGAATCGCCATGTGCATTGTGAATAGTTTCCACATGTAATACAAAGCTCGTTGTGCGCACACTCGGAATAATGGTCATGTACAGTACAAATCTTGTTGCATGAGAAATTTATCTCAGTGAGGATATGACATTCATGTTGGTCGGCATGATGTAGCTGCATTTAAATAATTTTATCCATAATGGTTAAATCTATGTATACCTTGTAGTTAATAAGCTATAGGAATTTAGTTAGTAGAAAAATTGTGTATTTATGTGTATTTTCCACAAGTAATGTTCTTCGGTTAAGATGGGGAACGTTACAGTAGCTCTGCTATATAATTTGCGTGGCTAAGTTGTAGCCTTTCCACTATAGACCTCTAGCATACAACTTCTGCATTATTTATTCATGTGGTTAAGAGTACATAACATCTTCTACTTATCATCTAATTGACAAAAAAATATGATAAAATACAATGCAATAAGTACCTTATATAAAAAGTGTAACTTGAGAAAAAAAAAGGTAATTGAAGGCTAGAAAGGTGGATGAAGGGTATGTAAAGGATTCCAAAAAATGGATAAAAGGATGAAAATATCAGGGCCTATCATCTCCCCCAAATGAATTCATTGCATTTCTCCATGCAATCATATCCGTACTTTGTGGTCTGAGGAGTCTAGTGGTGAAGATTCCAAATAGATGATACTCCAATCATAAGAGGGGTAACCCTATTCTTCTACCTTGTAGTAACCCAAGCTCTGGCTAACTCTGCCCCAAAATTCATCTTCATCCCCATCCCCTTCTACAAGATCCAACAATATGGGGAAATGAAACTTAAGCCTGATCCAATTAATGCCATGTAAATTCAAAAAATCAATTTATCTCCACATCTGCTCTAATGCAACTTGGAATTTGGCTTCTATAAATGAATTCTTTCCTTTTATTCCATTAGTCATAGATTCATTTCTCCTTTTGAGGCACAAGATGGATTATAATCTATTCATAGTCACCCATTGTCCACAGATAAAGATGGCAGAGTTTTGTGCCTTCTAAAGAGAGGAAAAAAACACCTGATTTTGTATCATGCTGGCCCTTTATGTGTGCAACTTGGTTGTTCGTGGATATCCCTAATACATAACTAGTCATTCCACTCCATATACTCTAAATAGGAGAGTGTATCACTCCATATGATTTGGTTCCTCATGAAGGACATGGATTCCTTGAGTTATACATCACCAATGAAAGGATTTGGGTCCCATTCATTATAATCAATCATCAAAATATTATGCAAATACCATTGACAAAAAAAACCTTGGTCCTCCTCATTGGTCCTTAAAAATGCATCTATAAATTATTTTGGGATCCTGATTGTTGGATCACTTATGCACATCCTTCCTAACACTGGGGGATTGATAACCCAAGGTTCATCTAGAGTTGACCAACAAAACCTCAAGGCAACGACATATCAATCTTCATTCAAGGATGAAAGAAGGACTCACCCGAGACACCTTGAGAATTAGAGTGAGAATTTGGTCTTGTGTCAGAGATGAAGGGATAAATCATACAAGGAATCCAATCGAGCCAATATTCATACATTCAATCATAATCCATTAGAATACTAACATCAAAAACCATTAACACAATCATCCATTAACTCAAAATAAACACATTAAGTGACAGAGAGAAGTGAAAATTGATATTATCTTCATTAAACAATAGAATGCAGACATTAAAAAACCCACATTGTAAAGGGAACCACACTTTGCGCTCTGATCCATTCTACAAATCCTGTACTACAATGCACATATTCCCTCTCTATTCAGACTCTACAAATTACTGGACTGACTCAATCACAGACTCTAAATAGGAACTTTCTAAACTCTTACAAAAATGTTACAAAAAATCAGAACATGAATCATACAAAACTCATACTACCTTTCTTTTGCAGACCTCAAAAAAAATCTTCTCCTTTGCTTCTCCTTTGCAAGTTTTCTCTTCTTTGGCGCTTTATCTCTTTCTCCTCTTCTCCACTCGCTCCAATGATCTCTAGTTCTGCATGCTTATGTCGTTCACATGTAGTCCACACAACCTCCTTGGAATATGGAAGTCCTAACGAACTTTCCATCTCATCCATCATCTTCCTCGTGATCTCCCATGTTGTCTAGGTTCAATATTTAGGAAGATTCCCAAAGATATTCTTTTGACTCGGCATGTATGTGGGTATATTTCTGATATTCAGCGCACATTATAGAAATTTGATTGGCATGTGCTCCTTATTTCATATGCCATGAAACTACTACTATGTTCACGTAAAAATCCCTGGTCATCACTGGGATAGATGTATGTGTTATGAAAATTTCATTCAAATTCAAGAAAATATGCATACCTATCGATGGCATTGTGTGAGATGCATAATTGTGAGTCAACATCCTAAATGATCTGACTCTACCATCCATGGAAAGTTTTTTTCATTATTATCATGAATGTTGGGATTATTACTAACTTGTAATGAAACAAATATAGGGGTTTCAAAGGTGGTGCACCCACAACAACATCCTCATGACCGAGAGAGGGCCTCCATAAAATCATTGCAAGAAGAAAAATAATCCAGCTGTAGTGGAAATCATTACCGAAGTTTTGAGCTTCTAAGAAATCATCCACAAAATCATTAATGATATATTTGTCCCATGCCATATGAATGGTTTCAACATAGTGGTCCGTGACTATGATGACCCTGAGCGAGAATTCATCCTTTTGACATTTTCTCGATAATTTAGATGCTAAAAATTGGGTAGAAAATTGGACTCGATGTTCATTAATCTTTGCAATCACCACACCATGGGTCCCTTGAGGTGTAGAAAACTTTCCATAAATGTCATCCTATGTTGAATCTTTTCCTGTAATTTCTTTTGTTGGTTCCTCGTTGTCTATCAGGAGACCTATAACCCAATGTATGGCCTCCACATCAAATAGGTACATGTTGTCTATCCAAAGGTAGTTGTTGTACAATTGGGTGAGTCGGAAGCGAACGCATGCCATGATGAATGGATTGCAGACAAAGTGGGGGAAATATACCAATGTTAGAACAACATCCTAGCACAATGGATTGTATCATTATTGTGTGAGTACCAGTGGCTTCCCATCTGCATTCATGATTTCATGTGCATAGTTTAGGAAGAAGAGCTTGGGTAACTGGACTAGTTCACAAACATCGTAGTCCATAAAGTGTTTGTATTGAACTTTCCCCATTCGAGAGGCGATGAAATTGATATTAGTAGGTAACATTGGATCTAGTATTTCTTTTTCCCTGAAAACCCTAGCCTTGTTATGGGCCTACAACTTGCTAGAAGAGGCCATTGGTGACTGCAATCACTAGGAACCTTGGTATAGGAAAGCCTTGATATGGATGGATGTGAATACAGGTATGGACTCATATGAATTATACTTGTTTGTCACTAGGTATATTTCTTTGTGTCATTGCACCTATATGGAACTGGACTTAGAATGAAATAATAGTAAGAGGACCCGATTATGGCAGTATTAATGCACATGAGATAAGATTTCTATAATGGTGCAGTTTGACAATCTGTTTGTAAAGGCCATTTATTATTGATGGGTCCTGAAAATATTAACACGTGCCTTGGGAGCCATCATAACATTATTTATTATGTCATATCATCACTCCCTTACTGTCAGTTGCTGGAAAGTATTAGTTCTCCATGTTACCAGAATTTGTTGGACCTTTCCATTGATACTCCATAGTCCCAATTTTTTCATTTCGAATCAATATGGAATTCAAACTTCAACCGATTGTCCAACATGAAAAATATGTATATTTTATTACGCCATTTATCATCTAATTAATACTAAAAGATGCCAAATCTTTGTGAGGGTATGACCAGATGTTTCTGCCTTTATTACACCAACGTGTCTATGTAACCAAAACTTTATGATGATTTTGACTAATCTATGCATGCTCAAAGTATTATTATTCGAGGGTTCCACATATGGTTCCTATGCACCCTTGTGTTTTCACCCAAGCTGTTAACCTGTCACGACGACCCTTGGGGGGTCGCGATGCATCTTTATGCAGATCCAATTTCTTGGCCTTCACCATGGAGGAACTTTAGTAGTCGTGGTTGAAACTGTGGAAATTGTTTGGCCACCCAACCCTGAACTGGGTTAAACCTCATGCCCATGCTTCCCATCTTTTGGCTCAATGATAGGAGAAGGAAAAAGAGGAACAAAATGTTCTATTGGTATAGTGTGCTTGGTTTTTCGATGGATCCTTCACACATTTATATTCTTCTTGGCTAGCTAAATCCTCTCACAGTAACAAATATTTTTGGATGTCACCCTCCAACCTGAACCTTTCCTTCATTGATTCCATTACTTATGCTCATTTGCGTATATTTTCATGATGCACCACCAACTATTGTGCGGGTATGCCTTCCAACAGTGTGTCAAGAGATTGTATATGATGGGTTAAGGGAACTTGCTACATTTGGGAAATAAATGTGTCCATTGATCTTGTTCCATCAAATCGATATGGAGTAGCAGGGCTGAATCAAACCTCACATGTCATGATGGTAATTCACATGCATCTCTTAGTTAATAATTCATATAGCTTATTCTACCATATTTCTATAGCATCATTTGAATCAATACCATATGACTTAACACTTCTCCAACTCAACTCCCCATCCACTGTGGGATTGATGTAATCATATTTTCCCCCTATGATTTGATAGATGTTTTCCATAATGGAGCTTTGTACATCCTCATTCACAAGATCATTATATCTATAGCCTTCATTTGGATCTAATGGCATTATCACATGAAAAGTTTCTGTCTCAAAAGACATCTTCTCTTTCTTCAAATTAAACATGACATTATTTTCAAATTCCCAATTAATACCAAGTAGTGCAAGGTAGGGATCTAAGTCATCCAAGATTCAATCACTTTAAAATATTCCTTAGTAGTCATCCCTTCAATGTTTGCCTCAACATGTTCCAGTCAACCTATAGGATAAATTTTGTACTGATTATCCAACATGAGTTGAATTAGGGACCATATCAAGTTCATTCTACCCATCAACTCCCATTATTTATTTGGAAATATATTCACATCAAATCACATATCCAACATGACTCCATCCATATCATAGTTACCAAGTTTGGTTGTTATCTTGAAATATATTCCTCTGCACTTCTGCTTATTGACCTGGCATACATCCCTCTCTAGCACACAACTTTAAACAACAACGCAAGAAGTTACTTACTTGATCTCCTTCTTTCTCTTCACCACCAATGTCATGCAAGGATTCCTCTCATGTCATGTGCCACAACTCTTTGTGCATGTGCTCCTCTATTGATTTGTTTCAGCCCATAACACTCCTCCTTCCTGCAATATTATTCTAGTGACATTTGGGTTGCACGTTGTATCACTTTGCATACACAAGCTTCCTCCAAAGACTTATGTGTGGCATGTTACAATTCTTCATGCGCTCAAGCTTCCTAAAATGATATTTATGTGACATGATGTACTTCCTCACATACCTAGGATTCCTCTAAAGACCATTACATATCACATTGTATATCTTCATGTGGTATCTCCTCCTCTAGATCCCTTTGTGCATCATGTATAAACTAATTCTATTGCACAACATCAAACTTAGGAGGGGGTTGCACCACTTTTCCGATCTTCCATTCTATTCTATAGCCTGAGCTTTATTAATGCTCTAATTCCATTTCCATTTTGGCTCTGCCTCAGGTTATCACCTGCATATCATCTTCTCCACCCTTATTTTGGTTCACGTGCATCTCTGCAGTTACCATGTTGCAATGTGCCTTCTTCTCTTCCAACTTTTTCTACAAGTCAGGATAGTCCTTCGTGGAATTCTTGATACTATAGAAGTACCCACAAAGATTGAGTGGTTTGGTATGAAATCTTGAAACATGGCCTATCTCACCACAATTGAAACAAGTTTGTAGTATTCCTCCACCTTATCCATATCCTCATCCTCATCCTCGTCCATATCCACCTCTAGGACCTCCTTGCTATCCACCTCTTTCTTCTCCTCCACAGTCACCACCTTTCTACTCTTCCTAAACCTGGAAGGCATCATGAATGTGTTCTTGCATTAGCTGAAGTGATTGAACATTGTTCACATCATGCCCCATGGATTTGAAAAACTCACAAAATGAAGTATGGAGATTCTTATGGTATTTCTACAATCTTGGGAAGTTGGGAGGGATATGTCCCCACTGTCTGTAAATATCACACCATTCAGTTTAATTCCTAGTCATAAATGGATTCAGCGGACCTGTCACCAAGTAATTTCCCAACATGGGACATTCATCCCTAAGGTGACGTTTTGAATGGTACCTAGTAAACCATATGTTCTCGCACACCACCTTCATCTTTTCCATATCTTGTAACTGCATTGTCATATTTTTAAGTTGGTACAACACCTACACCAACCATGTTGATGTCTCTCCACCTCTTGGCATGGCTTCTAAGCGCATCGAAATCTCCAATGCCTCTACATGAGTGGTCACCTTCTGCTAGGTCAACGTAACTCAGATATGGGGGAGTAGTCCTTCAATGAACCATATATTGTGTTGAACATCTTGGATATGGAATGTAAGTATATCTAATAGTATCTTGAATTGTTGGTCATAATCCCATGCAATCTCTCTATTTTGTTGCTTGATTTCTTTGATTTCAGTTATGCACTGTGATTCTAACTTAGAATTTTGAAAATATCTAAGAATATATCTCTTAATGTATGTCAGGGACCTCATCTATCCCATAAGCACAGTCACCTTTTATTTCATGTACCATGTTAGAGCTTTGTCTCTGAAAGTGGTCTCTAGTTGTGCAATCTTTGATGCTTCATTTGTGATCATCTTCACAAACCATATCACTTCACATGTGAACCAATGCTACTCTGCATCATCCTTACCCATCCCATAGAACACAGGTAGCCTTAGTATTCTATCTTGATTCTCCACTCTCAATCTAGGAATGTGTCCTCCTGAATGACTGCTAGTTATCGGTGATCTAGAAGCTTATACTCTTCACTGCAAAGTATTGTTGACTTCGTCTTATTATCCACTCGTCTCTCTCTTCTTTCATCTACTACTCCTATTTCTACACTCTCTATTTTTATTTATTATTTATTGTGAATGCACTAGAGGGGTGGTTCAAAGAGGGGGTTCCTTCATCTTCTCTCATCCTTTCTTGTGATGGATCCCAGAGAGTTTCCTACTTGCATCTGTGCAATACCATCCACTATAGCTAAAGATTGTTTCCCTTCTCATAGAGGTTCAACATACTCACCTACTTCATCACCTCTATTGTATGCCTCATCTTCCTTTGAGGTTGTAACATCTCTCAACATGAAAGGGGTTTGAACTTCATCTTCTTTGACCCTACTACCACTAATTTTGGTACCTTCACTGGATACCCTACTCCTAATGTTCTGCATCTTCAATAACCTATCTTCATTTGTGGTCAAATCTAGAAGAACACTCTTTCCTACACTTCCTCCTAGTGCAATCTCCTTCCTCTTCATTTTGTATCTAATCCCTCATCTCTCACCCCTTTCTACCTTATTTCCTCTCCTCTATTCTTCTTTCCTCCTTAGCCCAACTCTTCTTGTGTATTTTCATCTCTTTCTCTCCTATGCTCTTCTGGGTCCATTCTTTCCTCACCTCATCTCAACATCTTATCTATCCTCCCAGTGGATCCATATCCTCTCTCTCTTCCCCCCCTTCTTTTCATCCCTACGCAGCGCTAGGGGGTTTACTCAGCCATCCTATTTGGCTCCATGCGCATCCATCATTTCTCAATGAACACCATCTTGATCCAAAATGGGATTTATTCTAGTAGTCTCTTTCTAAGGACCTTCAACAACATTATTTCTACCTTGTTGAAATAATCAACGTATTCTATGGCAAACTCAATAATGTATCCTTCCCTCACTTGGGAAAAACAAAAATCAATTTCTCGAGCCCGCTTATTATCCAATTCCTTCACCCTATCAATTCTATTCTGGTACCAGACCAATGGTTTTTTGGGTCTCAAAGAATTTTTAGTGGTGGTTTTCCTCTTCAACCATTCATACAATAAACATGGAAACTAAGAAAATAAAACCTCATGAAAATCAGTGTAGACGTACCTCTCCTTCCAATGTTAAACACTGGTTATTGATCCCTTGGTCTCTTGTTGTGAAAAATCATCTTCCTTCATAAATAATCAGTCTTGAATTTCCTCCCAATATGGATTCCACCTCATTCTCTCCCTTCATCATGTAATACAAAACCTTCATGTCTTGGCAACGAAACCATTTGTTGGCTCATTTACACGTATGATTCCTAATACTAGGGGGTTGACGACCTAGGTTTCATCCATAGTTGACCAAAAAATCCCCAAGGTATCGACATATCAATCTTCAGTCAAGGACTAAAGAAGGTATCACCCGAGATTCCATGAGAATCACAAAGACTATATGGTCTTGTGTTGGAGATGAAGGGACAAATCATCCAAGGAATCCACTCATGCCAACACTCATACATTCAATCATACTCCATTAGGATACTAACAACATAAACCATTAACAAAATAATCCATTAAACTCAAAATAAACACATCAAGTGACAGAGCAAAGTGCATTTTTATATTATCTTCATTAAACAAAAAAATGCATAAATCAACAAATCCACATTGCAAAGGGAATTACACTCTACTCTCTAATCCATTCTACAAAACTACAATGAACTTATGCCTTCTCTATTCAGAATCTACACATTATTGTATTGACTCCATCACATAATTTAAATAGGACCTTTCCAGACTCTTACAAAATTGTTACAAAAACTCATAACATGACTCATACAATACTCAAATTACCTTCCTTTTGTAGACCTCATACAAACTCTTCGTATTTCCTATTTTTCAATGCTCTGGCGCTTTGTCTCTTTCTCCTCTTCTCCACTCACTCTAGTTATCATCAGCTCCACACACTTCTGTCATTCTTATGCATTCCACGTAACCTCCTTGGAGCGTGACATTACTAATGAACTTGCCATCTCATCCATCATCTGCCCAATGATCTCCCGTGTTATCTGGGTTCATTATTCACCAAGATTATTGAAGATAATTTTATGACTTGGCATCCATGAAGTATATTTTTTATCTTCAGTGCACAATATATAACTTTGAATGGAATATGTTCCTTATTCTATCCATCACGCAATGATTATTGTGTGTGTGCAAACCTGATGTGTGTGCACGACTGATCTGTGCATGCACACAACCTACCCAAAACTTTGGGTGCCAACAATGATATGATCAAAATTTCCCATTGCCATTGTTCCTATACGGATATAATTTGAGTGTTCCTTCAAATATATAAAATACATGGGATAAGGCAGTTGTTAATCCCTCATCTTGTGGGATAATTGGGATAAGTACAACTTGACATGATTTAACTATTGAAATTTCAATGGTTAGCCTCTATATAGTCACATTTTCTTATTGTTCTTTGAATTTTTCAACCTCTTCAACACAACCACCATCTTTTTTCTGCTCAGTCAAAGACACTACATTTTCTTCTAAACATTCAACCTTTGTTTTCCAACTGGTTAATTCAGTTTTCAACCTTTCAATCTCAATCGGGCTTGTTAATTGGATTTGTGGGGTTTCTATTGCCTCTATTATTTCTATTACATATCTTTCCTTAGAAATCCTCTGTTCAAATTCCTCTAGTTCTTCTTCAAGTTCTTCTTTCTCAAAATCTTCTTCTCTCGACTTCCTTGTCCTAGTAGGGCTTGGTAGAGGTTCCTAGTTCTCCTTGGTCTCTTTTATCAATATTTTATGCCCATTATTCTATGGAACAAAGGAAACCCAATCATATTTTTTCTCAATGGCCTAGACTAAATCATCCAGGATTTTTTAGGACTCAAAAATTTGCAATTTCTCCTTGACTACTGCCAATTCTTAATAAAATCTAGATACTATTTATTTAGAGTTTTATGGATTATTTTTTAACTTCCAATGAGACTCTCCATATATTTCAAAAAAGGGGGTTGGAATTTAACAAATTCAATTGCCTTTCCTTTCCTTCATTTACTCATATCTCATTGTTCAGTCTCTGATGCAACACTGGTCTCTTCATGATTTTTTGGGTCTTATGCTTCTAGTTCCACGTTTCCCTTTGAATATATTTTCTCTAAATTGTCCATTATTTCCCATGGTCTTGATCAGTAATTCTCTAAGGGTCCTTTTTCATCCTCGATAGATTCCTCATCAATCAATTCAACCACCTCAAATGTTTTTCCTTATGCATTCCTATATCACGTCCTTATCTGTCTAGAGGGTTTTGTAGGGGTATCATCCCTCCAAAAATTATTCCATTTAGGTTGTGAGGGTACACTAGCATTTTGGGGGGTTCCTACAATTTGTGTAGCCTCTGCATCTTCCTCTAACTCAACCCTTGTAGGTTCCATATCTCTGCAACCTTGGTGATTGCTTGGGATGGTGCAATCCCCACAACCACACTCCAGTTCTAGTTTACTTCAATGAGGGAATCCTCAACTAGAAATTTGAGTATACCATGGTGGGTCAGACTGGTTTCAAGGATTTTACCCTCTTTAACCATCTTACACAATAGATCTAATGAATTTAATTGGAAGAATGGGATATTAACATACTTCTATTGCCTTAAGTGTGTTAGCAATTTAAAATGATACCTATTGATGAAAATGAATGGATGTCCTTATAACAACATTTTTTAATCTCGCTAGGCTAAGGAAAGATAGATGGGATTATTACCCAATATTTATAGCCTTTGCAAAAATATCAATTAGTCCTCAAGAAATATGTACTTGGGGATAATGTTTTTTTTATGTGTTTGTTTTTTTATCAAAGAAAAATATAAAAATGTTTGTAAAAGAAATATTTATTTCATATTTAAGAAAATGATCAGAAGACAAATCTGAAATAATCATTACACATCAAGCCCAAAAGTGAGATCCAAAACCAACAAATAATTTTATTAATTCAATTTTGAATTACAGCCAAATAATTTCTCTTCGTACCCATGCGTGGGTAAGGACCAAAGTAAGAATTATAAGTTATAGGTGGAATGTCACATCACACAGAGACTACTGATGTCTTATAAGTAATACCAAGACTAATAAAACTGGATCAACAAGCCACAAATATGCCATTGTCTTGACTATGTAAAACAATTCTAATCGATACTGAAAATTAATTCAGAAGTCAAATAATAATGAATAGACTATCAAAACAAGTGATTGATCTTTGGAAGCATGTCAATAATCTATGCTTCTCAACCCTTCTTATTTCCACCTTCAGTAAAACCCTGTTATCAACAAGAAGATTCAACATTTAAGTAATTCAGAAGTGAATGAAAAATGAATGTAATATCACTCTAGAGAAAGAGAAAACATTATCATAGTTATGCTTCTCCATTCTCTCCTTCTTTGTCCCTCCATCAAGTCTGTTTTTTGTTCCTCAAAAGTAGTTTTGATTTGTTCAACTACTTTTAGTTAAGCAGTTAAATAAATTTAGTTAATTGGGACATATTTTTAATAAATAATCATAATAAAGGGTTTTAAATTAAATAATAACTAATAGGTGGAGACCCCCTAAACAACTTATTTTTTAATTTTTAAAATATCCCCTTGTACCTATCCATAATTGCGATATGCATACCATCCATAAAATAAATCCATACTCAATAGACCCAAATAAATAAAATACCATGATTACACTTGTAACTCCCAAAATATGTATAGTCTGTTGTCCAAAAAAGTAAAACTGCAAGTCTATCACCAATAAACTTCCACATAAGCAATCATAAAATAAAATTAAAAGTCATATTTTTTGTGTGAAGTTGTCCTCTTTTGTCCATTGTTCTATGATGAAGTATCCCTCTGTGTTTGCAGATATGCCTTGGAAGACTTCTTGTTTTCATTTGATGATGCTTCAAGGTGCATATCACCAAAGGTGATATTCTTAGGCTCACGTTTTTATGGAATGGAATATGAGGTAACATAATGGGAAGATGAATCAGAACTAGGTGACATGGCAACTTGCTTCCCTTTTCTAGGTTCAATTTCTCAAGCTAAGGCTTTTTTTTATTGAGTTGTTGAGCAGATAGTGCATGTGAAGCCTTGGAAACAACAGGTTGAAGTGTTTTTTTAGGAGGAGGAGGTATTGGGAAAGATACAGTGGGGCATCCATGGTGATGTGGTTGGGGATCATGCATTATTTCATTCCATCCATCATTGACTGGAATCTTATGATGTAAGGACACATGTGGTTGTATAGGTATGTCGGTGATGTTGGGATGAGGTTGCAATGGAGGTCTAACAAGTGGTGGAGGAGGGTTAAAATAACCTTGGCCTACAAGGTTGATAAGACCAATTTGGAGGATTTTATTAAATTCCTCGGAATAAACATCAAAGTGAATATAGAATCTATGTCTCGTGTTTCTTCCCCTAAGCCAGCCATCTTGTTGACCTCTATTCATATTTCCTCTGTTATCTTTGTTGTTGCCCTGGCTGAAAAAGATCATCTATAAAAAATGAAGATTAGATCAAATTATGAATACAATAGCAAGTAAAAAATCAAATGCATTCTGCATTTAGCATAATTTTTAGAAGTGGTTGTGACTCGATCAACAATCAAGCGTGTAGTCAACCAAGGATAAAAGGGAAGAGTAACTAAAAAATAAACTTTTAGCTCTGCTTTGAAACATTTCTAGATCTCATAACCTCAAATAACTGATATTTATTCAAGAACATGGGATTTTTAATGAAATGGGGAAAATGATGTGTTTGTAATGGATGGATAATGAAAATAAATGATAAGGAAGAGCATTACATGTTCATAATAAAACATATCAGTCATAAACCTTCAACCAATATCTCAATTTATACCTAATGCCTGTCAATAATCTTATCATACATGCCATGTCAAGCATCATCTACATTGACTGCTAGCAGACTCATTATCTTTGCTTCAAAATAAATCCTTGCATTTGCTTATGTATTAGGGGGGAAGAATGTGAGATTAAAATGAAACATGATATTGGGAATTCATGAGCAATTTATGTAAACTGGAACTATGAAGGG
The DNA here is from genome assembly GCA_010110895.2 of Picea sitchensis. Classification (NCBI taxonomy): domain Eukaryota; kingdom Viridiplantae; phylum Streptophyta; class Pinopsida; order Pinales; family Pinaceae; genus Picea; species Picea sitchensis. Next base: position 11,605 of record SNQJ01S0001507.1, on the reverse strand, counting down.
GATTAGACCTGAAAACAATAGCAATCAACCATTTCCAAAACTTATGATCTTTCTTTTAACATCCATTATCTTTTGTCATCCTAGACCCGTCTTTGAAAGTTGAACATATACTTCTGAACATAATCATTGGTTTAATATCAAGATTATAAAGAGTCAAACATTCAATAATTTTTTCCTTTCAATTTATGCTCTTAACGATAGTTGTAACAATCCAAATATATTCGTCCTATCGAATTGTTTATATCAAACTGCTAGCAACCTTGCTTTTTATAGAAAACTATTTTTCATTTCACACAATAGGGGGAGGAAATATGAAGTAAAATGAGACATGCTTATTTGGAATTTAAGAATGACGTATGAAAAATGAAGTAATGAGTGGTTTGATCCTATATGTAAAATAGAAAAAATCTTATAATTCCAAAATGAATCGGCTATATTTTATTCCAATCCATATCTGCATGCCCAAAATCAAATAACCAACTTGTATTTGATATATATTTTTTCAAATAAATTTGGAAACAAACATGTAACACAAATGTTTCCCTATCATGGCTTTTACAGTCATCAACTAAGCTAGCAGTAAAAGCTTAGAATGAGTCTAACATGCTTTTATGAACCATTGGTTCTAATGTTCAAAACCAATTAAAAACCAATATCGTATAATCGACCCGGTTGTTTCCATGTTAGAGTTTTATATTTCCAACAATACATGTAAACTAATAACACATAGGTCAAACCCCTATCGTCTTCAACCATTTTTCTAAAACAAAACATGTAGCATGAGCTTTATAATATTTATGAAAATACTTCATACTCAAATCCTTTTAACAACGTCCATAAAAACTCATTGTATATAAATATTGCAAAACCAACGAGGATTTAAACTAGGTATCAATGTCTTTATTATAACT
>SNQJ01S0001506.1:191103-251983 GCA_010110895.2 Picea sitchensis | reverse complement strand
AAGATCTTCAAGATACAAATAGAAAGTAACTTAAAATCCCAAAAATGGAAATCATATTCCCCAATACTCGATCCATTCCAACTGAACCTCTGAAAAAGGAGATTGCTTCAGAGTTAGTAGATGACCATGTGGCTTTTCATACAATACGTTTAATCATAGACTAACTGATCATAGAATACTGTAGGCATGTCAGGTTTACCATAAATGCTAAAGTCCAAAGATGCAAAACTGCAAAATAACCTATCCATAAGGCCGGCGGCAACTATCCTAGTTTACACACAGACAATTGAGAATGAAAGAAAAGAGTTTTAATTACTGAAAGGAGAAACCAAAATTATCACCTATGTTCAAGAATAATAAAAAGTTATATATTAAAAAAAACGGGGACAAATACGAGAATCTTGTAATATAAGCATAATTCAGAAATTTTTCAAAGAACATTAAGAAATATTTTGCATTGCCGTAAGAATATGTTCGACTATGGCCCTTTTCAACCTCATTGACATGTAAGTTCACACTTGCAACTTCAGGTTTGCTGTGTGCCGTTACAGACTTGTCTGAACTCAGGTGCAGAAGATTGTGAATAGTAGTTTCTGTTGAAGAATGCCTGAAGCCATTAGTTTCTATTGAAGAATGCCTGAACCCATTAGCTTCTGCTGAACAATGCCCGAATCTATTAATTTCTCCTTTCTTTGTGTTCGTAAGAGGTGTACCTGGAATAGGAGTAACAGTTGATAAATTAATTAGCGGGAATGGTGGGTGGTGAATTGATGGCGGGCTTTGGATTTGAATGGATGTGGATGATGGGCGTGGATATGGATGGTGGTAGATGGGCCGGAGGGCATGGGCATGGATGATGTATGGATGGGCGGAGGTGGTAGAGGGGATGGGGCGTATGGACGGGTAGGCGGCTGGAGGGCAGAGATGATCGGCGACGGGAGTCGGACGGCAGTCGAGACGCCGTGAAAGGACGACCGACAAAGGTCGATTTCGTTTGGGGTTTAGCTTACGCCAACCTATAATCCTTTATTGACTTTTTTTTCTTATGTTGTTAAAGGTGTGATTGGAAAAGAGGGAATAATTGAAAGACACATTTTCCAAAATAATATTGAATTACACAATGTATAATAATTATTGAGACTACTTAAAAAGGGTTATTTCATTAATTTTCAAATACTATTTCATTAATTTTACAAGTATTTGAAGTAGACTACAAAATTCAATATAAAATAAATCCCAAAACAATTGATTGTATATACAAGACTAGGAATAAGCATTCAAGTATTTACAAACATTGCATAAAAAACAAAAAGGGAAAAACCTGTATGAAGGGTGATTAAGTGATAGTAGTATTATTGTGGGTTAGGACTTAATATTATGGGATGATGTAAGGTAGTGGACTTTAGTATAATTTTGTTTTTAATGACTCAATATTAGATTAGATCAAGTAAATTTACCATTAATAATACATTTTTTGTTGGTATGATATTGGAGAAATGTTTGAACTCTCCTATGACATTTTTCATCCCTTGTCATAATATTCAACAAATTTGGAAAGTTTTTATTCCTACATAGTCTATATTATTTGGAATTTTTTTCTTACAAAGTTCCATCATGGACAAAGACACAATTATAATATTATAGTCTAAAACCTTCCATTTATAGGAAAAAAATGATCTAATTACACCAAAGGTGTTTTAAGGGCACTTGTATCTCTTGAAATTTTGTCCTACAAAACTTGACTAGGTATACAACTAGTCTAACTACACCACTATGTTACACACACACAAACCACTATATGTGTGTGTACATACATACATACATATATATATTCTCAGAAAAAAAAATCATTGTATTGATATTTCAAGTGGAAATCAAATACACATTGATGATCCCTCCGACTTATAACATTAACAGTCATTTATTTTATAAATTGCTTATATTACTATCAGATAAGACTATAGCCTATCATTATGACTTTGACTGTTACAATCTTCCTTATATAGGTATTTGTAAAGCAAACGATTCTAGCCTGTTAACTTGTCTGTCCACTACAACATTACCTAGGATCCAAAGGGCATAGAGTTTTTCTCTATTGTTTGTGCCCAAACTTGCCCATATTCTAGCAAAAGGTATTTTTCATTATCTAGATAAAGAATCACCCCAACTCCATAAGTTCCTGGAGTACCCTTACATGCTCCATCAAAAAATCCCCAAGGCTTAATGTGATCGATAATCGGTTCTTAGAGGATTCTTGTGTGTGTGCATATATTTTTTTATTCCGTGGAAAAAACATAACTTCTATTCCAAAGGTAAAAAGTTATAATCCTTAGGTGCACCAACACATCAACAACAAGCTTTAAGAAAGCCCGTAATGTTTAATACTAGTAATCTGTGTATCAAAATGACGACAAAACATCCAGAGATATATCATAAGACTATCACCAGTTCTGACAAAATCAAGAATAGAGACTACATGTCTTACAAATTGATCTTACAAATCAAAAAAATTGCTCTCCCTGTGAGAGAGAAACACACCACCAAAGTACTCATCTTGAAACAGTAGATTGGCTTCCAATTTAATAACATCTTTAGATAAGGAATCAACTTTGTCATTATTCTCTAGAAAGATATGTCGAAAGCTGGTGTACTGAAAAATAGCAGACACATATTTTAGTTTCTGACCAAGATTCAACAAGTCCAGATTGATGATGGATTTGGCATTAGTCATCCAATCAATGACAAATTTGGAATCCCCCAAGACTTGCAAAGAATGAACACCACAGTTCATGTTACATTTAAGAAGAGAAAACAGTGCCCAAAGTTCACCTTGATTATTCGAGCCCTAGCCCAAATTTGCACTACCATTTACAAAATGCTCTTAAGAGAAATATAGAATGTACATGATCCCACATATTTGATTATTCCCTTGACATGCACCATAAAAAAAAAAAAACCCAGGCCATTTCTCTATTGATATTCACCAAGCCTAACTCTTGAGAGCGCTTCACTTGTGTTTTCCCTTCATAACAAGATAGCAGGGCCAACAATTGTTGAGCCACTTTGAAAGGGGGCCAAAACTCATCTTCAAATAATCCCGCATTTCTAACCAGCCATAAGCCCCAGGCTGCAACAATAGGAAGTAAACAATACTCCTTCAGTGAAGGGACTCAGAAGAAAGAATGAAAATAATCAACCACTGATTCCTTGTTCCATAGAGGACCTAGGACCAAATGTGACCACAAATCAGACCAAACATGACAGGTATATGGACATGACCGAAACAACTGATGGTTAGTTTCCTCAACAATTTTGTACATAACACAAAAATCCAATCCCTATTTCCCTCGTCGTTGCAACCTATCCTAGGTCAATACATGACTATTTAAGAAAAACAAAAGATACATTCCTTAGGCGCATAGGCCCATTACAACAAGAGCTTCAAAAATCTATCTCCACAAAGTATATGTTAGATGAAAAACAAGAGTCCACGGAAAAGGTCTCATGACAAAGGGATCGGGTACAAAAATAATTTTGTCACAAATAGTGACCAACAAAAAAGACACCAAGAAATTATAGTTTAGAGAGAAGACCATCTATATGTGAGACTAGTTTATCAACAAAAAATTCTTCAAGGACAAAATGATTTTCTTCCAGACTAAGAGCATCCTTTGAAAGTGCATCGGCCAAAGAGTTTTGATACCGGAACACATGAATAAAGAAAAGTTGAGAGAAATTTGCAACAATCTCATGTAACTGATTAGCAATATAGATGAGTCCCAAATTTGTTACATTTGTTATCTGAATCTCTTCCTTCATCTAGTCTATGACCAATCTTAAATCTCCAAAAATATGAAGGTGAAAAACACCCCTATCTATCGCCACTTTAAGAAGAGCATAGAGAGTCTTGAACTCACCCAGATTGTTAATGCTTGGTCCCAAATTGGATTTCCCTTTTAACATATGCCATTAAGAGAAGTGTAAAAGAAAACTAGCACCACAATGATTATCTGCCCCCTGACAAGCACCATCGAAAAATCCCCAACAAATGGACCTGTCAAAAGTCAATGCACGATTCATATAGGATTGAGATTTTGAATGAACAATTTTATAACAATCCAAGAGACACAAGTCCTACTGTGAGGTTTTAAAAGAAGGAAACCCAGTGTTGTCAAAAGTATTGGCATTCCTGGTGATCCATATGTGCCAAAGCACCAGAATAGGGAGTACTTTCAGTTACTTCAACTATGGGTGAGAATAATACTCTCGAAAATAATCCATGAGTGAACCTTTATGCCATAGATGCTCAAGTCCCAACTGCCTTTCGATATATCGCCAGACCTATCGAGAATATGGACAATCCATAAATATATGCATATTTGTTTCATCTTGATATTTATAGAGATATAAAATACTTGGCCAGTGCTTATTGTGTAATTTAGTCTATCCCATGTCAGGACTTTCCCCTCAAGAGTCAACTAGAATAACATGATACTTTTCAGCGGGCCACAAATCTTCTAGAGTTTGTTTTACCATCGAAGAGGTTGTAAGACTCCCGAACATTGTAAGGTCTCATACTTCAATTTGGTTGAATATTCACCCCCAACAGAGTTAAAGACCCAAACTAATTCATCCTCCCAATCTAGAATACAAACATGATCCTTGCGCAAAGTGTTTGTAAAGTGATTCCATAAATGATGCCACCTCTCTTCAAGTATAATGTCTTTGGTAGAGACCCATCCTTGCACCTAAACACTTGTACTTGCAGCATCACCTACACGGTTTAAAGTGCAAAAACCAATCTCTTGAAGTTGAATAACCATATCCTTCGAAAGAAAAATATTTTCCCCACAACCAGAGATAGAATCTTGACCAACTCTAACCTGTGAAACATATCCAACTTTCCACGCCAAGTATTTATCAATGATCAGAAAAGATAGGATTAAATCCAACCATTGGTTAGAAACATTTACTATAGATTTCTATATTTGACAGATCCAATCCAACACCATACTAGGGGAAATATATTTGTCCATCGATATGCCCCACAAAAGACTATCTCTAGTCAAGAAAACCCATAAGGAATTTTTAGCTAATGCATTACCAAAAAGGTGGATATATTTATGACCCCAACCACTTAGACTCTTAAGAGTCGAAATGCTTTTCCAGTTCACCACATGAGAACCCAAATATTCAACACTGCCTTCCTAAAGAAAATTGAAACATAATTTCCTAATATGATCAATAATTCCTTTTGGGATAAGAGACAACAGATTCCAATACACCAAAATGGCTTCAATTATTGACTTAATTATAATCAACTTACCACCACGAGACATCCATTAGTTGCACCAAAAAATGATTTACTTTTCAATGCGTGTTAAAATCCATTTCTAGTTCATTAACGTGTAGTTATTGGGTTGAAGAGAGAACCTAAGATATTTGAGACTTGCATGCATATCATGAGAAGTGAAATTAAATAGACCTGCAATATATTGCTTGATGTCATCGTCCACCTCTAGAAAATATACAACAGATTTGCAAATATTTATAACCATCCCACTAGGATCACAAAAGAGCTCAAGAATGTCCTCGATGGTCTGAGCTTCATTTTCCCCACAATAACATAAGAACACAACATCATCCACAAATAAGAGGTGTGTAAGGATTTCACTTCGGCCTAGTCTCATCCCTAGCACAATATTTGCTCGTTTTGTGGACTTTATTGCCCTGCTAAGCCCATCTGCTATCAATAAGAATAAATAGGGAGATAGTGGGCATCCTTGACGCAAACCACGTCCAGCTTGGGAAAAATATGTGCTTGATCCATTAAGAAGAACAACAAATGAAACCGTGGATACACAACACATAATCGATTTAAAAATTGATAAATCAAAACCCACATGTAGTAAAAGTAGACTTAGATATAGCCAAGAAACCCAATCATAGGCTTTCGAAAGGTTGTTTTTCATAATAAAGACAGGTCGCTTTGAGACTTTGATGGACAAACATACATACATATGTATGTATGTATGCACAAACGTGTGTGTGTGTGTGGAGAGAGAGACAGAGAGAGAGTATACACACACACAAATGTGTGTGTGTGTTTGTGTGAATTTTTTTCCAAGAAAAAGAACTTATACTTGGTCTTTCATAAAAGAAATCAAAACATACATTGTTGAGCCTTGTTGCTTTGTTTTGATTCCCTATTTTTCAATAGTTCATGTCCAATCATTACAATCTTCTGACTCAAACTGATCCAAAATAGATCCCCCAAAGGAAACAAGTCTTTACAAGTTAATAATTAACTTAACTATATAGACACAAAATTTAGAAAATAAACTGATGTACTACTACAAATAGAGAATTTTCAGAGTGTTCCTATGTGACTAAGGAGCCTTCATCCAACACTATAGTGTCCTTTTATAACACATCTGCCTTATTAAATTATCTATACACATGCTTAAAAGAAATATATTGGAAATGTGATCTAGCTTATACAATTCTTTCCAGTAAAGGAGCAAGAACAAGATTTGAGATTGTGTATTGATTATTACACCAATATGTAAGCAATTTAGAATCACCATATATTTGAAGCTTTGTTATACCTTTTGATATTGCAAACCTGAGAAGAATCCACAGGGCACAAGCTTCAACTTCGTTATTTGTTTCTTTTTCCGCTCCATATTTGAGTAAGAAGTGATGGTGTTGGTTGAGATATGATATGGCACTTGCTCCACATGAACCTAGGGTTCCTTGACAAGCCCCAACGAAGAAACCCCATGCATAATTTTGATTAACTGTAGGCTTCTTAATCACTTTGTGAGAGGATCTCTTTGTGCTTTTGCTACATTCTTTAAAGAGTGTTCTAATTTTGTATGTCAAAATAGAAACCTCCATGGACTTGTCTTCAAAAATCATTTTATTTTTGGTTACCCACAATCCCCATATCACAAAACATAGCATGTGTGTGTGTGTGTATGTGTGTCTAGACACATACACACACACATACATACACATGTATATACATACATATACATATAATATTGTTGGGGATTGGGTGTAACCCGAGACAAATAATAACAAAATCTGCAGAAGAAATAACGAGTAATAAATTTCAAAGAAGATTGGTGGTGTCTAAAGACATTGTTTCAACACTTAAGCACAATATATTGTGATCAAAACATCACAGTGCATAATTTATGTGAACACACTTCATTGTACATTTTGGATCGACCCATAGGGTTCTTTATTTATAGTTTCTCGATCTGACCAATTTCCTTGGAATCGGGAAGATCTAGTTCACATATAATTGTCGGTGGTTAGAATGGATTTTGGAAACTTTGTGTTGTTTTGTCGGTTAGTTGACTTACCAAATTGACCTGACCATCCAATAATCCAACATGTAGTTGATTCCTCGGTTGGTCAATCCATCGACTAACTGTCTCTGATTGCTAGTAAATTATCCAACCACTTGTCTAGTCGACCACACGATCGACTGTCTCCAGTTGCTAGTCAAATAACTGACCGAATGTCTCTAGTAAAAGTGGGATGAACCATCAAAACATGAGGTTCCAACAACCCCCTATTAGCACATGGTTATGGATATTTAGGAAGTGAAATTACATCAGCAGGACAACCCCCCATAATTGCAGCTTCCTGAAGCCCAAGCATATTACATAGATTAATAAACTTAGCTTCAGATAATGGCTTCATAAATATATCAACAATCTGATCATTAGTTGAGAAATATACAAGAGAGACAACTTTCTCTTGAACCAACTGTCTCAAGTAGTGCACATGAAGTTTGACATGCTTCATTTTACTATGTGCAACAAGATTATCAACAACCTAAATTGCACTATGATTGTCATAATAGATAACAATTGAGGCATGAACATGAAACCCAAGTTCATCCAAGAGCCGAAAAATCTAAAATGCCTATGTACCTGCATTAACGATGCCACAATACTCAAATTTTGTAGTCAATATAGAGACTAGCTCTTGTTTCTTGCATGACCAAACCAGTGGTCCAGTGCTAAAGTGAAACACATAGTTAGAAGTGGACTTCCAATCATCACTGTCGCATGCCTAGTTGGAGCCGGTGAAGTCGAGTAACGAGTCTGAACATCAACGATATTTGATACCAAGATGAGAGGTACCCTTGATATAACAAACAATTATTTTGACGACTTTCCAATGACTTTATCGAGGATCGTGCATAAGCCAAGAAACCACGCTAACAATAAAAGAGATGTTAGGTCAACTGTAAGTGAGATAAATAAGGATATTGACCAATTGTCAATAAAGAGTGGCATGGACTTTGGAATTCAAATAATATTTAGTCAGCTTAACTCCAGATTGAAAAGGAGTAGCACACACCTTACAGTTTGCCATTTGAAAATAATTTAGGAGATCCAATACATATTTATATTGAGAGAGGAACAAACCATCAGACATAGTAAAACTTGAAGATCAAGAAAATAATGTAGAAGACCAAGATCTGTCATATCAAAGGTGTCAACAAGTTGTTTCTTTGATCTAAAAATGAGATCAATATTATTGCCAATTATGACAAAGCCATCAACTTATACAACAACAATTAAGGTATCACCATGATCATGTAATACATAAAGAGTGTGATAAGATTCACAACATTTGAAACTAATATTGAGAAATAAACAATTGATCTTAGCATACCAAACGTTGGGATCTTGTTTCAAACTATAAAGAAACTTCTGAAGTCGACAAACAAGATTAGAATATGTCATAAATCCAGGGGGTTATTCCATGAAATTTTCTTTAGATAAGTTACCATGAAGGAAGGCAATTTTCACATCCATCTTGTGGATCTGCTAGTCGAAGCGAGTAGCAAGGGAAAAAATCAGTCAAACATAATTCATCTTTGCAATAGGATAAAAGGTCTCAATGTAGTTGATGCCTTCTTGTTGAGAAAATCCTTTCATGACCAACTGAGCTTTATGACACCCAACAACACCTTCACAGGTAAATTTGGTCTTACAGACCCATCAACATATCATAATGTTCTTCCCTTGAGGTCGAGGATCTAAATCCCAAGTATGATTCTTCAAAGGATAATTCATCTCATATTCCATAACTTGTTCCCATTCAAGTTGTCCTTGTGTATCTAAGTAAGAGACAAGATCACAAGTCTTAAGAACACGAGTCATTAAGGTAACATTGGCATGTTGCTTCTAATTGCGAGTCTATCAACATGAAGAGACATCACCAACATCAGGACCAACTGCTTCAATTGTTTTAGTAGCCTATCTAGATAGGAAGGAAAATGGTGAACAAATATCCACTGCAGAAGGTTGACCAAAAGATGGAATAGTTTCAGTCGAAGGAGATGGAGGACCAGTCGAAACAGAGATCGAAGCAAAAGTTGATGGCTTGGTAAAAATAGGAATGGACTTCGAATGCCCAGTCAAAATGACAAAAAAAAGGAATAGGTGAACCATTACCGGAAACAATATCAAAGGAACAATCATGTAGCAAACCAGAGGAAGCATTCAAGAACTTAACACTTGAATATTTCTCATCCAAAAAACACATTTCTTCTAATAATGATATGATGTTTGACATGGTCAAACGATCGACACACTTTGGATTCTTCATAATATCCCATCATGATGCAAGCATGACTCTTTGCATCTAATTTATTCCCACAATCATCTAGAATATGATCCCAAGCAACACAACTGAATACTTTGAGGTCACCGACTCAAGGCTTCTTTCCACACCATCTCTCGACTGGAGTCACAGAACTCACAACTCAAGTTGGTATATGATTCAAGAGGTAGTTGGTACAATAAACAACCTCAACCAAAAACGAGTCGACAAATCTTTGGCCTACAAAAAACACTACAAAGAAAACACCTTGTAGTGGAGGTTTTTAGTGTTACAAGATTTGGCAAAATTTTCAAAAAAACCTTCGCTACAACCTCCACTATTTGAAGAAGAGGTTTTAACGGATGTTCCATATAACTAGAAAAATTTGGGCGAGCGGAGGTTGTAGGAATGGTTTTTTTTCTAGTGATTTTACTCTTAAAACACATAGGTGCACTATCACTCAACCCTCCACGGTGCCTACATAACATTAAAACACATCGGTGCTCTTATAATTATTATGCACTAGTTTCATCTTTTTTTGTTGTATGCAACATCGATGCTCTCATAATTGTTACGCATCGGTTCCACATTGTTTCTGTATGAAGCATTGGTACTTTTGAGTATATGTACGCACCGATGTTGTTTGAGTTAATGTGTGCCTCAATGCTTGTATTACCATGTGCACCGAAGGGTATTGAAAATAAAAATATTCAAGGTGAGATGTTGGCGCCATTATTTTTACTAGACACCGATGTATATATTATATTTAAAGCATCGATGAGTATAATATATTTAAAGCATTAGTGCATATATTATAATTAGAGCCTCAATGACTATTGGAAAACATGTGCACCATAAAATTTTGAAGCGATAAATATAATTGTATGTTATTTCTTCTAAGGAATGATGTTTTATATTAATATTTTGCACCCGTGCTTTAATACAATTAATGGGCACCGGTGCTATTAATCTTTAAAACACACCGCTTTCTATTTTACGACACACACTAATATGTATATATTTTAATTAATAATGTGCACCAATGTGTATATATTTTAATTAATTGTTTTTTTATAAATGTTCAATCAATCATCTCAAAATCAAATATTTTCTTATAATAATATCGTTTTATATTTTTGTTATTGAATTTTGATATAATGATTCATTAATGCATTATCCAATAGATTACACCTCTATTATTTGTAACAATGTAAATCATCCACATATAAATTACTCAGTGACACAACATTTTACAACATTCGACAATGCAATAAAATAAGAAACCCATTTTATTATATATGAATGAGAGACCCATTGTCATACAAAATGGGACAACATAAAGGTCCATAATCATCAAATTGCAACCAATATGTCATTGTTACACTTATTGGTAACATGTTCTCATGCAATTGGGACAATATGTCCGATACATTAAACAAAATTCGTGATTTTCACAGACAAATATTCCAAAACATACAACTTACAATCACATTCAATTATATTGATTTTCATTCATCACTTGAACTACATGCATGCCTCATTTCTTCATCATTTGTAGGCAATATTGTACCTTTGTTATTTAAACATTGTTTTCTTGATCGACTTGTTTTTGATGTTCTACATCTTCATCTTCCATCTACAAACATAGAAATAAAGTGTAATAAGTATATCTACATTTATAGATATAATAGAATATACATGATTGTGTAAATAAAAAAACATACCATAGTAGTGAGTCTTTCATAAACAATACACAATCTTTCAGAGCCACGCTTCATAGCTTCTCTCCAAATCTCTTATGTTAGGTGGAATCCATACTTTGTTTCCTACATGTTTAATACGCCATGACAAAGCACAATTGGTATAATTAATATAAAAGTTTCTTGTTGTTCCATTAATTCCAAAACAAGGGAAGTTAAACAACATAGTTGCGTACAAATTGTTCAATTAATCCTTGACACTTCAACATATACTCACAATCCATATTTAAACCAATGTCTATCAATTCATCGTTTGGCTCCTCTTTGTATGTTAGCACCTATTTGCAAACATCCATGGACAAGAGTAAATTAATTATTTAAATATAAATATCACAACAAACATAAAATCTTAAGTAAGGATGAAAATGTAAGTACTCACAAAGTTTGCGATCAACTATTTTATTCCTCATCATCATATCTTATGTGTTGGATGGGTTCTATTTTTTCTCTTTTTTGCAACAAAACAATTAAAAATCAGTATTTCATGCGATAATTAAATTTGATGTACATAAAATAATAAATCAATGATTGCATACCTCTGATGCACGTTGTTGTTGGGATGGCCCCTCCTACGACGCAATTATGTTCATTTCTTTTACCATATCCTTCTACACATTTTTGGACATCCTTACTGTCATGTATTGGTTTTCCCTTCATTTGTCGCTTGGAGTTTTCATATTCTCCCTGAAAAAAGAAAAAATTAGGAATCATCAGATATAAAAATTACGTTTTTTTTTACAAAATAAGATACCGATGTGTATAGTAAATAAGTACACACCGATGTGTTAACAATATTTATATGCACCATTATATGAAAAAGTTTCATTGCGAAATTGAAAACATTTTACAAATTGTTGTGTTCATGTCGTGCTTTATAAATTAATAAAAGCACCGGTACCTACTATTGTTTATTACTCATCATCGATATGTGAACAAATTTAAAACTTGATGGTTTCCATATTAAAAACAGATAACATTTCCATTTTAAACTTAATGATGTTGTTTATATGAACATGCACACCGATGCTTATAATTGTAAAATGTGCACTGAAAACTGCAAAAACACTTTTAAAAATATTATTTTTAATTTAAATTTAGCGGTGCTTTTGACAAGATCTTTTTTTTTTGTAATCCAGTATAAGATTTTATATTACATCCTCAAAAACATCATACAAACATATGGTCACTGGTTTGCCAAAAAGGAAACCAGACCAACATTATACCATCACTGTTTTTTCATGTTTATCTAGAATCTAGAGTCTTTTGATTCAGCTACAACTTTGATAACTATACTGCTGCTATAGAAACTAGACATATTACAACCTTCCAGATTGAAAAAACCTATATATAAACTATTGGATGGAAAAAGGGAACCAAACTGACTAATACACTTACACTCTAGGTAAGAGTTGACTAAATTGTTCTTCAAATTTAAACTAGAGAACCTGGGGCGTTCCGCTACTCTAGCTTGAATTTTTCTTTCTTCCTTGGGAGACACCATCCAGACCTTTCAAATTTGAGTTGGTGAACCATGGTCATTTGCAGGCTTAGTATCCATGTGGTGGACATACCTCAGGTATAGGTTGAACTGTGTTGTCATTCTCTCTTGCTTGCTCTGCTGGATTTTTTCGATATCTACCAACAAATTCACTATGGTCTCCAACCCACTAATGTGATGCTAGATATCTTCCATCAGGGACTTCATCTTCCATTGGTCCTCCATACGAGTTTCCTCGCTGTCTTCCTTCACCTTTCTTATCAACATCTTTGTATGCCACGCCATCTTGAGAGTTTTATGATAGAGAGTCTCTTGGGTGTGAGTTGTCCCCGTATCAATAATCCAGTCCTCCTCCTGAGCTACTTTGTTTTTATATTTTCTCTCTCATTCTACCTTAAGATCCTCCTCCTATTTTTCAACTGTTTCTTTTCCTTTCTGTGGTACTGTGGATTGATACATCCTAGCAGCATCCCTTGTTGCATTCTCAATCCTTGTATTTTTTTCGGGAACTCTCTAGTTGGGATTCCTTTCTTGGTGGTATATTTCATGTGCGCCACCTTGCTATCCTCTCCTCTCTCTAAACCTATGGCTTAGACCAACACACTAATATGCCTCATGCTCCTATCCTCTGCATTACCTTTAAGCTCATCAAACGATCTTTGTGAAGTGTGGATAACCAGAATGAAAACCTGAATATAACAACCTCTTGCATGATTTATTATATCTTTTAATGATCCTCCCTTTGTACCATATATATGGATGCAATGAATACCATGCCTGGCTCCTCATGCCAGTACCCTTCCTTTGGTACTCTTTCTATCACTTCCCCTGTTATGAGCAAGGCATCTAGTCCTTTTAGGTATGAGCCGATCCTTTGAGGAGGTGCTTTGCTTAGACCCGTCCCCCAAATTTGTTCGCCTCTTCTACTTATGATTGCCCTGGCCTCTCCTAATACTGCCTCCAAATCTACCTGCTTTAACCTTCCTTCTGTCTTGAACCTCTACTTGCCTTGCCATCCCCATCCTTTCAAATTGTCACATGAGGTTTGAATGCCATGTGGATTGCTTCCCCTATCCCATCTGGGTCCCACTCTAGATTCATGTGGCACTCATTTCCATCTATGTGGTTGTCTTCTCGGTTACTGTCATGATGATATTGTGTTGTTAGGTGTTCACATTCTATTCTGAGTTGTCCAACTGGAATCTGTGTCCAAGCCTCATCCAACATTTTTCCTTCTTGGTTCACTCCCTCGTTGGCTAAACTATACGCCAATGCATTTGTAGACCTTCTCACGCACTTGAATTCAATTGAGAACAGAATTTGTAGGTGCTTCTATATTCTTTGAAAGATTTGAGCTAGGCGCCACTGCTTTATTAGCTTGCCAATTTTGGTTCCACTGTGTAATCATTTCGTAGTTCCTATAGCCAAAGTCAAGTCTCCTTCAATCGTGACATTGCCATGTCCTTCTCTTATCATAATTTCCAGCCCCTGTTCTAATGAAAAAAATTATGTTGCATTATTTGTTGTGTTTCCAACGCTGATTGCATAAAGATGAACTATTGTCCCTCCACTGTCTCAGATCGCTCCTCCCGCATCAGCCTTTCTGGGATTGCCTTTTGATGCTCCATCGAAATTCAATTTCAGGAAACCTACTTGTGGCAGAGTCCAAGCTTTGGCTTCACTGTGGACCTGCGGGTCGCGATGAGCAGGTATGTTAAAAATTTGATCTTTTAGCTGTAACATTTCCATAACTCGAAGATCTTGGGATGAAGGGTTGTTCATTGAAGAAGGGACATTCCTGCTCATAACCATCTCCCTTAGTTGAGTTTTGATAGAATCTACCACCTTGGTTATAGGGAGGGCTTCATTGTTGAAGATTCTCCTATTTCTTTACTTCCATATTGCCTAAATGACTATCCCCATAATTAATCCTCAACATAATTTGACCATTTCATTTTCAGTGTAGTGTCCCCTCTAGTTCCCCAAAGTTGCTCGGATGTCATCTTTCACTCTATCAGTCTGTCCATACAAAATAACTACCCAATCCCAAACCTCCGTTGTATAAGTGCAACCATCTAGTAGGTGGTTTTTTGTCTCCTCCTGAACTTCACATAGGTGGCATAATAAGGGGCCATTCAAGCCTCTTTTTACTAGAGTCTCCCATGTTATAATATTCTTATCTAGGACCAACCATTTAAAGATTTTTATCGTTGACCACTATGGGAGACTCCATAATCGTTCCCATTGGTGTTCCATGTTTCTTTGATCATGACCCGCTATATAGTAATGAGCTTTGTTCAAAGTGAATTCTCCTCCATATTTCCTTCCCCATCGAAGTTGGTCCTCCTCATCAGAGAACATAATATTTCTTTTCCATAGATCCTCCTCTAAATATTTAACCAACCGGGAATTCTAATTTATGTCTTGACTTTGAATTGCATCCCAACTTCTCCATTTTGGGATGTTGTCCCTTTGTTTCCAATACTGAAAAACTTTTACTTTGCCTTTCCCTAGTAACTTTTGTTTAATACCTTCTCTATCTTGGTTTTCT
This sequence comes from Picea sitchensis, assembly GCA_010110895.2. NCBI lineage: Eukaryota > Viridiplantae > Streptophyta > Pinopsida > Pinales > Pinaceae > Picea > Picea sitchensis. The sequence goes on along the minus strand of SNQJ01S0001506.1, from coordinate 236,541 downwards.
AGACGGGGTTCATGTTGCCATGTGTCCTCCCAGAATCGAGCAGTTTGACCACTTCTAATTTCCCAAAAACTATGATCCTGAACCCATTTTTTATTTCTCCAAGCCAAATTCCATATGGTCGAGCCCTCCCTTGCACATGTGAAACGAATAAGGTCCCGAGGGCTACTTACAGGGGTGTATTTTTCTTTCCACAGGTTTTCCCACGGGGTTGAACTATCTTTGACCTATCTCCACCAAAGTTTTGCTCCATAAGTGGTGTTTGTTGTTTGTGGGTCTTGCAAACCTAGAACACCTTTGCTTTTGGCCAGCTTAGTTTTTACGAGGTCACAAGTGCCCATTTGTTCTTGTCCTCTGCACCTCTCCATAAGAAGTTCCTCTGTATTGATATGATTTTTTGTAAAATTTCCGCTGGAGCTGGGAAAATTGACAGTAAATACGTTGGAATTGCTTGTAAAACTGGCTTCGTGAGAACTAGTCGGCCTGCAAAGTTAAGGGCTCGGTAGGTACATCTTTTAAATCTATCTTGCAGTTTGTTTATGATACTTTCCCAGGTTGATTTCTTACCTACCTGATCCGTTAGAGGCACTCCCAAATACTTGGTAGGGAGGGTATTCCTCTCAAAACCCAAGATGATGGATAGGTTCCTTTGTATTGCAATGTTCATGGTTAAAAAGTAAATCATGGACTTGGAGTGATTTATTTGTGTTCCAGAAGCTTCTTCAAAGTCTACTAAGATTTCCTTGTAAGTTGTTACCTCTTTGACTGTCGGAATTCCATGTAGCATTGTGTCATCAACAAATTGTTGATGAGTGGTTGTGGGGATGTCTTCATACAGTTGTAGACCTTTTATAGTTCCTTCAGTGGTTGCAACTTTGATAGATCTACTCAAACCTTCCATCATGAGTATGAACATGAAAGTGGATAAGGGATCCCTTTGCATAAGACCCCTGGATGGGTAGAAAGGTTTTGCAGTGGCTCCATTAATCAGTGTTGAGAAACCAGTCATGGACACCAGACTCATTACCCATTTTATCCAGTGATTATCAAAGCCATAGGATTCCATGGTTTTTGTCATATAATGCCAACTTAGTTTATCATATGCTTCGACAAATTCTGGTTTTATTATCATGCCTTATTTTTTCCTACTTTTCAAGGTGTGGGTTATTTCATGAGCATGAATATTGTTGTCTAAAATTTGCCTACCTTCCACGAAGCCTGACTATTCCTTTGATATCATAATGGGTAGGAGGGGTTTCAGTCCATTTCCAATAACCTTGGAGATTATCTTGTACACCACATTGCAGAGGACTATCGATCTAAATCGGTCCGAAGTTCTAGCTTCATTTTCTTTGGGGATCAAGGTGATGAAAGTTGAATTTAGAGCTTTAAGAATAGAAGAAGAGCGTCTTGAATCCTCCACTATACCATAGATATCATGTTTTACCACATCCCAACAGGATTTGAAGAAGTCCACTGTGAAGCAATCAGGTCTCAAGGCCTTTCCATTTGGAATCTCTTGAACAAATTGGTCAACCTCCTCTGGTGAGATTGGTTTTCTTAAATTTTGATTATGTTCCTCTGTAACCAATCTAGGAATATGCCTCAAACTTCTTTGAATAGCCTCAGATCAATCTATGTTGGGTTCTCTAGCTATGTCCTGAAAGTGGTGAATGGGATATTTTTCAATTTAATGATGAGATTCTCTATCTATACCTTCATGGTCTCTGATTTTCAAGATTCTATTATGAGTCACGTGTGCTATTGTTGACTTGTGGAAGAACTTTATGTTTTTCTCCCCTTCCTTTAACCACTGAACTCTGGATTTTTGTCTCCATAATACTTCCTCTTGCTTACATATTTTCTCCCATTCATAATGAAGTTGGTTCTCCTCCACTTTCCTCTCCTCATTGTAGCCTTCTTGAATGCATAATTCCTGAAGTTGGTCCATCTTTTCTTCTAGATATTTTTTTGCTTGGCCAATGTTCCCAAATACTTCTTGATTCCATTGCTTTAATTTTTTCTTTACATGTTTCAATCTGCCATGAAGTCTAAACATTTTTGTCCCCTGTTCTTGGATGTCCTCTTTCCCCCAAATCTTGATATTCTCCTCGAAGGTTGAGTGCTCCATCCAAAAACTATCAAAACAAAGTGGTCTATTTTTTGGGGTTCCTTGGAAGTTTGCCTCTAACAGAACTAGTCAATGATCCGATCCCCCCCAAGGAAGGATGATGCCTTCCATGTCAATACCTTGCATTAAAATAGATTATGAGATTAAAAATATATCTAATCTCAATGCTACCTGGTTATGCAAGGATCTCTTATTATTCCAAGTAAAAAGTCCATTACTAGTTCTGCTATCTACTAGGTTTGTTTTTTCTATAAAGGTTGAGAATATCTCAGCATCTCTATCCAATATTTGGACTCCCCCTTTCTTCTCAGTCAGGGTAACAATTATATTGAAATCTCGTACTAAAATCCAGTGAGAATTCATATTTCATTCTCTGAGGTTTTCTAAGGCTGTCATCATTCTTTTCTTATCATCCAGAAGTCGGGAGCCATGCACATTAGTGAACATGGCCTTGTCTGGAGTCCTTATAACTTGAAAATTCACTGATAAATAATAACTTGTAGCTTTTGCCGAGATCAAGTCAAATTTTTTTAGGGTTCCACAAGGTGAGAATGCCCCCGATAGAATTTTCACTAACAATATCTAAAAAATTGTAAGTATTCCAACTTTTCCTACTTATTTGTAACAACTTCTTTGTTGTACATTTAATTTCCTATATAAAACAAATATTTGTTTTTTTTCAATTTTCAACTTATTTTTAAGAATTTTTTGTTTCCTAGCGATGTTCAAGCCTCTTATATTCCAAGTGATAATCTTCATTTTAAACCAGGTGGAGGGGAGGTATGAAACAATGTTTTGATCTTACCAGAGTTTATCAGAAGCGCTCTCAGTTCCTGCAACACAACACTATTGGGTTTTCTACCCTTGTTTCTCTTAGATTGCTTTGGTGACTGAGGTTGTTGGCTGTCCCTAGGTCTGATACACATGTTTCCTATCTCTCCATGCATGCATTTGATTCCTCTAGACTTTTCCTCCTCCCTCATTAGGAAGATATATTTAATACGATCCAGCTGGTCTGAAGGGATGGTTTCCATACCTTATTTTTTTCAATGGTCCAAAATATTATGAAGGTCAATCCCTTCCATTTCCATGATGCCACGAAGATCCGGATCCTCCATTCCGACCTCACTAGGTGTCATTTCAGAATCTCCATCCCCTTTCTACATTGGGGTGTTTATGTTATGATTTTGATCTCCTGTTGATCCTCTGTAATTCTTAGAGGTGTCCTGAGATGGTTGATTCTCCATTTCCTTATTTGCCTCCTTTCTTATGATATCCTTCTCCCCTTGCTTCTCCTGGCCTGTGTCTCCGACCTGTGTTTGGTTCTCCACTAGGCCTTCAAAGTTGTTCTTTGTTTCTAGAGTGCCTTTTTTTTGGGGGGGGGAGTTTATTTAGTTGTCTATTTCCTTTACCTTTGTAATTTGTCCGAACAAAACCTTCCTCATATTGGGTTTGTTTTGTTTTAGCTTTCTCCATTGTTTTATTTAGCCGACATTCCTTGAATAGATGCCCATGTTCGTGAAATTTCCTACATCTAAACGAGATCTGTTCATAATCAATATTTTGGATCCATTCATCATCCCTAAAATACAAGCATATTGCTTCTAGGAGTGCACCCGAAACATCCATCTCAATATAGATTCTTGCAAATGAGGTGTATTTTCCTTTTAAGGCTGCATCTGATGCCTTGAAATTTTTTCTAAGTTTATTCCCTATTGCCTCAAAGGTGGTAGGTAGCCAATAGTATAAAGGTAGAGAATAAAGTCTGATCCAAATGGCACACACTTGAAAGTCTCCTTTTCCGGAGAGACATTTTCTTTCCAGGGTCGCATATAGAGCCCGACTGAGGCATGAAAGTAGGGCCCTCCTTCAAAAACCTTGTCTCTGTCCTCTAGATTCATGAAGACAACTGTGAAAAATCCTTTTGATCCTAGGTGTAGGTCCACCTCTTTGCATGGTTTCCAATGGTATTTGATCTAGTTTCGTAGGAATTTTTCGGTTGGCCATAGGCCCATAAACTTGCAGATCAAGGCATGCTCCCTCATCTGATCTCTATATTCTTGTGTCTATGGATCTTCTAGAAGAAATTTTTGGATCATTATCATTTTTTTCTTGCATGCATTGTTCCCGCCCACCTCCATTGGATCTGTTGGGTCTTTCACCTTGCTTTGGTTCTCATTATTCCCCTCTCCAACTTTTCCTCTTTTCTCGTGCCTATCCTCTCCGTGAGCATTTGACATAGATTCAAATGCCCCTGTCTGTGGGGCCTTGAATCCCCTCCCCCCCTGCATGGGCCTTTCCCTCTGTCTACCATGACTTGTCGATAGGAGGTAGCCCCGCTCCCACCCCCTTTGGTAACCATTCTGCTCACCGAAAACCCTAAAACTTGCAAAAACCGAGGTCGCAATTCAGACCTACACCTCGAATTCATCCCAAGTCCGATGTCATATGATTATCCTTGGTGCTTTTGACAAGATCATATACATCGACGCTCTATCATTGGACATTGCGCATTATGAACCACAAAGGTATTTTTCCAAAAAAAACGACAAAGACAGGCCGATTTGTGATCCAATGCAATCAATGGTTCCATTGCAATGGATAGAAAATGCCCCATATTTAAGTAAATAAACCCTATAAAAATCTATTGCATGAAAAAAATTTCTCGTTGTGAAATATAGATAGGGAAAACAAGAAAAACAAGGAAGTTAGGGCTTCCAATATTGAAGGTAACTATGAAACCCTTACATTTTTTTGGGAATGTACTTAAAACTGCTTGAATTAAATAGGGGAAATATTAAGATGATCTATAGAATGAAATCATATACTTGAAACTTCTCCTCTGTAGATTTGTATGTGACCTACGGTGATCCGTTTGGAATTTGGCTATTCAAAAAAATCCACCTGCTCCAAAATATTTGCTTGTAAATATCTCTTGCACAAATATCCCTTCTAAATTTTGACAAAAGAATGAAAGAATGAATAGGGTTTTCATTTATAAACACATATATTTAGAAAAAATGAAATTTCCGCTCATTTGTTCTATGTATATTTCGGTGCATTAATGATAAACGCATTTTTTTTTTTTGTAACTTACTTAACCGATGCACTATATAGTACATAGCGCACCTGTGCGATGTCTACGTCAAATGCACCAACTCATTTTTTGTTGTTGTATATTTCAGCGCATTGATGTTAAATGCATGTTATTTTTTGTAACTTGGTTAATCGGTGCACTATAAAGTTCGTACAACACCGATGTGATGTTTAAGTACTAACACACCGACAAACAATTTAATTTACAAAATGCAAATGAAAACATCTACATTTAAAATTTGTGGAGGTTTTGCTTTGCAGAGGCAATAACGAAGGTCACTCTTCGGTGCATTTCATAAATTACAACACCAGAGCGTTTGGGTTATATAACACATTGGTGCGTCATTATATAATTAGGCACATTGTTAACTTTTAAAAGTTTTTGAAATTTTGTTTGAAGTTACATTGTTCTATGCTTCCCAAGATGATGTTTTGGCTAAAATGCAAGAAAAAATGAATTATAGTATCAAATGACCAATTATTCAGATTCCATCTCATTCCATATCGTTGCAAGTCCTTTAAGTTCTTCCCCGTCGATTGTAGTAAGTCTAGATTTTATTTGTGATTTATTTATGTCATTGAATTAATGTTATGTATGCACATGCACTTGAATAATTGTTCATTCAATTTTGCAGGATCATGATTAAGGATCAAGTTCGGATGCGAAAGATATTCCAATAGTCCCAAAATTCCACAAGATCTTGTCAGGAGAAATATACCACAAGCAAATGTTTGGTGAAAATGAATAGTTGCTTTACCCTACCAATTATAACATGCCATCTTCTAACAACCAACCTCGATCAACGATATTACAGTGTGAATTGGATCTCTTTTATGCAAACACCCCTTGGGAAGTAAGAAAATGATGATTGAGTAATTGTATTTTTGGATTTTCAATGGAACTAATGTAAAACAATGATTGAGTAATTGTTATTTTGGATTTTCAATGGAACTAAATGTCTCATATTGTTTTATTCGACATTTGTTTGTGGTTGCATGTTTATTATTGGGAAAAAAAATTTCATGCTTTTAATATTTTGTTTGGTATAATGTTTGAACATACTAATTGCATTGTGTTACTAATATTATCGATGTAATGTTCAATACTTTTACAATCAATATTTTGACGATACGCGACTTGTCTACCATTCACTGTTGCACCTGACTATGATGTCAAGTCAGGAGTTTGCTATTAAACGACCACAACTTTGAGAGGAAGCATACTGAGCATGGTTGAATCAACCACCTATTCAATTCCCACTACGTCTTGAGTCATCAATTCAAAACCTCTACAACAACACTAGTTCTTCACATGTTGGGGATGAAGGAAATGATATAGATGTTGGTATGGATGATTTCTTATGGGATACCCAAGCCGTGGAAGGAATGTTGTTACATGAATTCCAACAAAATGAACTAGGGGATGACATTGATATCGTCGATACGTTCTTTGAAATCCTGAAATATTCTTCCACCAACCCTCTCTTTGGACATGGGTCAAGGTCTACCCAACTAGGGACAATAATATTACTATATAAATTGAAAGTAATGTATGTTATGTCAGACACGTGTTTCTCGACACTTTTGAGGTAACTAACCATTAATTACCCTAATTTTTTAAGGAATCTTGTCACACAGTGAAGGAAGAAAATGGTTGATTTTATGCATGCTTAATGACAATGTACATTTATATTTCCCACTAATTGCAGGTTACTCAAAGATAAGGTACTTCTGAGAGATAATTCTTTGCTCGACAATTGTGTAGAGGTAAAGAAAATGCTGAAAAATGTTGGGTGTTAAGTACATATCATACCACACATGTCCAAGTGATCGTATTCTATACATAAACAAATATGTGGACAAAGAGATATGTCCAAAATGTGGGCATGAGGAATACTGGAAATCAAAAAACAAGGGTAAGGCACATGGTCCTCCTTATAAGATATTGAGGCACGTGCCTATAATTCCAAGGATTCAAAGGTTCTTTCATTGCAAACAATTAGCCATGTTGCAAGGGTGGCATGACTCACATAGAAGAGAGGTAGGAGTTATGTGAATCCCAACAAATTCAATAGCCATGAAGCATATTGAGGATACATGGCCTGATAAATTCAAGGATTAAGTATGGAGCCTACAATTGAGCATAGCCATGGATGGAGTTAACCAATATTCCCTCCAAAACAAAATGATGCCTGAGGTCGTGCTCTTTACAACATCGATGCGTTTATTGGACTTAGGGGTAATGCTAGGTTAATTTTTTTTTAGCAAATTAAGTGTTGCGATGTGTTAATATGAATGCATAAGTGCTAACCATGTTATTGGGGCACCGATTTTTGTTTAGAAATGAGTTGTGTTGTCTAGAGCATCAATAATGGGGCATCCAACAAGATGCCCTACTATGCCAAGTCGTTCAATATTTGTCCCAGTGCATTTCTGTTAACAACACCGGTGCATTTTTGGTTTTTCATGGATGCACCACTACCCTAAATTTTATGAGTTGTAAACTTAGTGATGCATTGTGTTAAATGGAACACACCAGTGCTCCACATTTATTGTCGCACTGCGACGCATTTTAGTGGTGCATCCCATAAGACACACAATGTTTCTAAATTTTAAAATATTTGACCCGATGTCATGCTCTTTAGAATACTAGTGTGTTTATTAGACTTAGGGTCATGCTAGGTTAAATTGATTTATTGCAATTTACATGGATGATTTTAAGGGCTAAATTTTGCTCATGGGCTAATTTTCCATGGTTTTTCCAAAAATGAGATTCACTATTTTAAAAATGATTTGCCCAAATTCTATAGGATAAAGTTATTTTACCTTAAAAATTGCCAAAATTTTATAAAAACTATATAAAATCCTTAGATATTTGAATATTTTTACAAAAATATCGCGAAACATTTATAGTTGACATATAAAGGATTAGTAAGATTCACCAAGGTTTCTACATTTAAAAATAAATTTCCATCCTTAAAATCATCCCTAATTGCAAATTAAGTGGTGTGATGTGTTAATATGAATGCACTCGTGCTAACCATGTTGTTCAAGCACCGACGTTTTATTTAGCGATGCGTTGTGTTGTTTAGAGCACCAGTAACATGGCGTCCAACGAGACACTCCACCATGCCAAGTCATTCAACATTTATCCCAGTATAGTTATGTTAACAACACTGGTGCATTTGGTTAACATGGATGCACCACTATGCTACATTTTATGAGTTGTAAACTTAGCGGTGCACTTTTTTAAATGGAACACATTGGTGCTCTACGTTTATTGTCACATCGCTATGTATTTTACTTGTGCATTCCATAAGATGCACCACGTTGCTAAATTGTGAAATATTCGGCCTAGTGCCATGCTCTTAAACACTTTATTGGACTTAGGGGCACTGTTAGGTCAAATTTCTTTATTGTAAATTAAATGGTGCGATGTGTTAATATGAATGCATCGTTGTTAACCATGTTGTTGGAGCACCAACATTTTATTCACCGGTGCGTTGTGTTGTCCATAGCACTAGTAACGGGGCGTCCAACGAGATGCCCTACTATGCCAAGTTGTTCAATATTATCCCGGTGTGGTTTTGTTAACAACACCAGTGCATTTGGTTAACATGGATGTACCACTATGCTAAATTTTATGAACTGTAAACTTAGTGGTGTGCTTTGTTAAATGGAACACATTAGGGCTCTAGTGTTCCCAGAGCACTAACATGTTGTTTAGCGGTGCATTGTCTTTTATAACGCACTGGTAACAGGGCATCACAAAAGACATGCCACTATATTTATTTTTTAAAATTTATCATGGTGTGCTTCTTTGAATGATACCAATCATACTGTTATAGTTTATGCATCGGTGGCGATGCTTACTGTGCATTTACACACATGATGCATTGCTTCGGGGTGAACCAAAGCATTCAAGTGAACTGCATGGAATTGGAAAAAAAATTCAAAAATGGCCAAATTTCAAGCCAAATTCAAATTTTAATTGGATGAAAATAAAAATAGGAAGGTAATAAACAATTTACTTAGACTCTTATGTCCCGATGAGAAACAGTTCCACCATTGAGAGGAAATGAAAATTCATGGTAATTTCCAAAATTTGGAAATGTGTGGAATCTACTAGTGGAGCTATCAAACTTGTTGCATAGCACCACAAATAGGGTTTCCTTGGAAGGAAAGTGAGCATCGATGCTTTCCATAGAGTTTGGAAGCACATGATGAAGTGTAATAATGAAAATCGGTATGGTATTTGTTTTTTTATTTCCCCTACCTTGGTGCACTTGACGACATAGATATGCATCAGGTCATAATGTTCAACGATACTGGGGTGCTTTGTTTGACGTTTTTTTTCTTCTTATTATAACATATGTTGATGCCTTTGAACATATAAGCGCTGGGGTGTTATGTTTATATGCACACTGAGGGGTATGTTCCTTATAGGTGAACCGTTAAAAATACCTCCACAAAAACTTAGGGCCGCTCGCCTTTGCTATAAACAAAGAAGGAATTTTTTTTTCGAGGAGGCATCATAGAAACCTTCACTACAAGGTGTTCTCCTTGTAGTTAGACAATGAGCCATTTCTACCAATGTCCATTTTTTTTTTCTTTCTGCGATGTCGTTTTGTTAAGGATGATGAGGGACAAACCTCTACCACGTTATCCCAGATCAAGCAAGGTATTCTTCAAATGGTTGATTCACATACTCTCCACCATTATTAGATCTCAAATACTTGATAGGTCAACAACGTTTATTTTCAATCAATGCCCTAATCCCTTGAATTTTTCAAAGACACAACTCTCATTTTTCAAGAAATATACCCAGGTAAATCTAGAGAGATCATTGATAAAGGTCAAAATATACTTTTCATGTGTTAAGGAAGGTGAGATCACTGTTAATAATCTATAGTGGATTGTGTGCTCGCCACAATTTTCCAGAGTCGAAAGGCATTTGATGATGCTTTCCCATAACAGGTCCTCTGTAGATGTTATCAGGTGGAAGAACTTTGGGAAGACTAACAACCATATTCCGTGTGACCATCTGATCTGAATTTTAGGGGGTATATGGTCTAAATTTGGATGCAAAAGTCATAAAGCTATAAACCTAATAGATTTCCCATGTGGATCAAGGATATGCCCGACTCCTCATTAATTAATTGGGATAACAGGTTGCCCATATGGGTCAAAGAGAGTCCCACCTCTCCATTATTGTATTGGGTTTTATTTTCTACCACTTATTTAGCGAGTAGTTAGATCTATTATTATAATAATAGAGACTCATTTAATGAGCTCTTTCCATTATTGTATAGGGTTTTATTTTCCACTACTTAGTTAGTTGGGTAGTTAGATCTATTATAATAATAGATACTCATTTAATGAGCTCTTTTTGGCTTTGTCCAATGGACCATTTTTTAATTCTATATAAATTCCTAGCAAGCCTTCTCATAATATCAAGTTACTCATTTTTGACTTCTCTCATATTTTCTATTGTTCATTGTGAGATTAATTAGCATTGAGTGGTTTATTAGTAATTAGTTTTAGAGGTGAGGCTCCTCTTTGAGCCTCACCTCCGAAGTACTTCATTTACAAGTTTTTGTCCATGCTTATTTTCATGCAAGATTGACATGTCTAAGATCCTCCTCTCTCGACATTCAAGCCATCCAGATCTCATCACCCAACAACCAAATCAATCGTATCAGAGCGGGTATGCTCTCCATCGGAACAACGATTTGAAGCATGTTGTGGGTTCAAACATGTTCAACAATAAACAACCTCCTTTTGGTACTATTGAAATCCATTTACCGGGCCATACACTGTAAGCATCACAGTTGGTCGACATGCACTACAAGGAGAACCATACATGGATTAACTAAATCCATACATGGCTTCACTACATCTATACATGGATCCACTACATCCATTGGTATGCAACATTTTCAACAAATTTGCAGCGTGTCCATGTTGCCCACGGAGGTTCCACAACCTCTACAATAGCCCATGCTACTCTACAAACCCTTGGCATCGTTTATGGCCCTATACACTCAACCAAATTCAAAGAGGTGTTGCAACCTCTACACAACATTTCAGAGGCTCTACCATAGCTCATTGGAATTTTCTCTTCAATATGTCAAAATAATATTTCACAGAATCTCATTTGGCTTCTTGGTTTGAGAGATATCATCGATTGAATCTCAACATGTATTTGACCCAAGGAGGCTACGAGTACCACCATATTCAATGGTATTTTTCTCCCTGCTCGGGAAACTACAAAAGGAATTCTACATATGGTTGGAAATATTTCTTCAAGATATCAAATGGGTATTTCGCGGAATTTCATTTCATTGTCTGGTTTATGAGATATCCTTGTTTGAAGCAACACATGTATGTAACCAGCGTGGCCGTGTTCCCTTCAACTTAGTCTTGGTTTTTCTTACTCCATAGGACACCTTATAGATCTTATGCTATATCAATGGAAATGTCTCTCCGTCATCTCAAATGGGTATTTTACCAAATTTCATTTCGTTTCCTGGTTTGAGAGATATCGTTGATTGAAGATATGTATGTCTTTCTTCCAAGACGATTGTGCGTCACTGGCACTTCAACAAGATTTTTCTCACTCCATGGTCCACCTAAGAGAAAGTTTCATATATTGATGGAAATATCTCTTCAGTAGCTCAAATGGGTCTTTAATGAAATTGAATTTCATCACGTGTAGCAAACTTTATGAATGGGTTAACCACACAAAACCCTTCCCTTCATTGGGAATTATAACATTGTACTGATGGGTCTCTTTGTAGCATGGGTGAAATGATGGTGGACCATCATTTTCTAAGGGGGGAGGAATGATCCAAATTTTAGGGGGTATATGGACTAAATTTAGATGCAAAAGTCTCAAATTTACAAACCTAATAGATTGCCCATGTGGATGAAGGAGATTCCCATCTCCTCATTAATTAATTGGGCTAACAGGTTTCATATAAGGGCCAAAGAGAGTCCCACCTCTCCATTATTGTATTGAGTTTTATTTTCTACGACTTAGTTAGCTGGGTAGATAGATCTATTATTATAATAATAGAGACTCATTTAATGAGCTCTTTCCATTATTGTATTGGGTTTTATTTTCCACTACTCAGTTAGTTGGGTAGTCAGATCTATTATAATAATAAAGACTCATTTAATGAGCTCTTTTTGACTTTGTTCAATGTACCATTTTGTAATGCTATATAAAGGCCTAGAAAACCTTCTCATAATATCAAGTTACTTATTTCGGCTTCTCTCATATTTTCTATTTTTCATTGTGAGATTAATTAGTTATGTGTGATTTACTAGTAATTTAATTTTAGAGGTGAGGCTCCTCTTTGAGCCTCACCTCCCGAGTACTTCATTTACATGTTTTTTTTCCATGCTTCTTTTCATGCAATATTGACATGTCTAAGCTCCTCCTCTCTTGACATTAAAGACATCCATATCTCAGCCCTCGAGATCCAGATCACCATTGACTTCAAACTTTGAAAATTTAGGTGTCCAAGGTGTTCATGCCAAATTCTGCTCTGCTCATCGGTCTGTGCAATGAGGGTAGTCAGTCCAAGATCTGGTTGAGGTAGGTCGCAAGAATTATATTTTCCATCCTTTGAGTCAAGAAACCCTTTAGCGACAATTGAATTATCATTCTTTAGATCCTTAACAAGGAATTGATTTAGCCAAAAATCAACAATATTACCATTCTGTGTCAACTGGGAAACCGATAAGAGATTTGCACTAAGATTCGAGACATGATCAATGTCGACAATCCTTCCATATAGACAAGGAACATCAACATGATTTACAATGTCAAGAGAAAAAAATCAGCTACATAGATCTTTTGCTCGACAACTTTATCCAGGGAAGAAAAAATAGAAGCATCTTTGGCCATATGATGAGTGCACCTAGAATTGATTACCCACTCATTCTTAGAGGTCTAAGCAAGTAACACTTGAGAGGTTCCTACTTGGAAATAAAATTGTATTTCGATCGACAAAAAATCGACACATCTCCTTCGATCTTCTCGACCTTCGCTTCTAAATGATCTCTCTTCTTCCAACATTTTTTCTCCACATGTCCAGTCTTTGCATATTACATACATGTTTTCTTCTTTCGATTCTTCTAGGTGGATGTTGGTTCACCAGTATTGTCTTTATTTTTCTAGTTGAGACATTCTTGTTTGTGTATAGGAGCATTGGAACATCCTCTTTCCTTATAATTGATTTGCCTTTTCCTTTGAACAAGTGAGCTTGATGTTTACCACCAAACTACCTATGTTAATCCTTAATTAGTAAGCCATATAAAGTATCAAAGGTATAGTCCTTACCATATTATTTGCGTGCCTACCAATTTGTCCAAAATGTGGAACAAAACACGTTGAAGGGTGTTCTCAAATTCATTAGGACCAACTAAAAGAGTTGTCCATATTTCTTCCCAAAATTCTTCCCACATTTGCCCAATTCAACTGCAATTCTTTAACACCACCAAATAGTCCTCAATCCTTTCAAAGGAATGTGGATCAAGAGAGATCAAGTCTTTCTCCAACTGCATAACTTGACTCTGATCAACTTTGTCGAATACATATTTCATCTTCTTCCAAACTTCATGAGGGTAGTCAATCCCACTTATATGCAAGCAAATCTATTGAGAAATGTAGGTCGTGATGACCACAACAACCTCATCCTTCTTTCCATCGATGGAAAACTTCATTGGGTCATCCTTCAGATCTATAATCGTAGCCTTCACATACTTCTAGAGTCCTTTTCTTTTCAGCAGAGTCCCATATATATAGCCCAAATAACATAATTGAGTCCATTAAAAACAACATAATCAATCTTTGAAGCCATCTTCGATATATAACAGATCTAAAAATCCACACGAATTATAGTCCACAAATCACCAACCCAGAATCAATCACAAGAAGATTTTGTTCAACAAGATTTGTAGACAACAGAAGAGGTCAAAACCAATCACTTTGTACCATGTTAAGGATTAGGTGTAACTCAACAAGAATATTAATAGAATCTGCAAAATAAACAAAGAGTAATAAACTTTGAAGAAGATTGGTGGTGTTGTCTAAAGACACTGTTTCAACACTAAATCACAACGCATTGCAATTAGAACATCACAATGCATCATTAATGTGAACACACTTCATTGTACATTTTGGATCGACCCATAGGGTCCTTTATTTATAGTTTCTGGATCTAACCAATTTCCTTGGAATCAAGACGATCTTGTCCACATATAACTGTTGGTGGTTGGAACAAATTCTGACAAATATGCATTGTTAATTTGGTTAGTCTACTTACCAAGTCAACACAACCATCCAATCATCCAATACGTAGTCGACTGCTCGATTAGTTGATTCTTTGACCAACTATATTCGACTGCTAGTCAATTATCTGACTGACTGTCTAGTCGATTGACCGACTGACTATCTTCGATAAAAATGGATGAACCATCAAAACCTGAGGTTCCAACAGATACACACACATGTATGTAAATGTGTGTATATATGTGTGTGTGTGTGTGTACACACACATATACATACATACACACACACATACATATACACACACACACACATACATACATACATATTAGGCCTGAGTGGGCCTAATGGTTGAGAACATGTGTTTCCTCCTACGAGGTCACATGTTCAAATCCAGAGGGGGGTAGGGTATGTATACCTCCGTAGACTTTAGCAGTAAAATAGCTGGACGGAGGGGGTCTCATACACTAATTTGGTGTCTGGCTTGGTTGTGACCTTAAAAATAGATTATTTTATTATATATATATACATACACATGACTATATTCGACTGCTAGTCAATTATCTGACTAATTGTCTAGTCGGCTAATCGACTAATTGTGTTCGGTAAAAGTGGGATAAACCATCAAAACCCGAGGTTCCAATAGATACACACATGTATGTAAATGTGTGTATATATATATGTGTGTGTATGTACACACACACATATACATACACACACACACACACACACACACACACACACACACACACACACACACACACACACACACATATCGAACAATGCAGCGAACTTTTCATTCACATACACACACACACATATATCAAACAATGCAGCCAACTCCACATTCACACACACACACACAATCATATATATGTGTGTGTGTGTAGATGTAGATATGTGTGTGTGTGCACATACACATATATATGTATATGTGTGTGTGTGTGAATGCAGAGTTGGCTGCATTGTTTGGATGCAAGGTGTGAATGTGTTCATCTTGTTATGGACTCTCACGAGAACTCAACTACACAAGAAGAGTGATTGTTGTATTTTGTGTCATGCTATTGTTACATAATGACCCTACTTTTAAGGTTGTACCTAACTTGGAAAAGGTGTTATGAGTGGGCTATAAACCACTCTTCATAATAGAGCTAATATGAAGTTATCATGTAACAAGTGAGTGGGAGTGTTATATATGACTAGGATCAAATACATTGCAACAAAGAAGTTGCATGTTGATGTAGTTGCACATGGGTGGACTATGGGACGACTCTATTGGGAGAACAACGTTATGAAAGATGATGAAGCAATAAAATCTGTAGATGAAGATCATGCATGTCTTAGAATGTTATCAAGTAAAAATTTCATTGCATTTTTCACAACATTGGTTAAAACGATTTATGCACAAAAGTATAAGGGGGAGGGTTCCCCTATAATATATTTGTTAAGATGATCAGATTAGGTAATCCATTGGTAAATATTAATGCATATTCTTGATATGATGGAGTTCCAATGAACTTGTGAAACTTCCTTGCTAAGTTTAATGCAAATTGCATCAAGGAGGGCAAATCTAGTTGAAGAAATGTCAAGGTGGACTTCACTGTATTGTTGAGAGAAAAGAGAGATCATGGAATAGATCGGACGAGCTTCAAATTCTCAATCGTGTAGAGGAATTGGAAGGGAAAATCCCTTGAATCTTTTCTTGCTATTTATGATATTCTCTAAAATGAGAAAGTTGATCCGTGAAAATATTTCCTACATGGGAATGCTAGTGATTTACAACAAAGAAAATAGTTGAAATGCATTTTCACTAATAAACACATTAAGAAATGAAAAGCTAGAGTGCATACATATATGCCAATGCATAATTTGATGATGTGTGTTGGTTTAAAAAGTATTGTGGCACAAAAATTATGATTGGCATGATAGCTGATGTAATTGTGGATTGTGAATGTGTGTGAATGACCAATTGAAGATAATGAAAAGATAGTTACCTGCGTTGGACAACCTCATGCAAAGGAAAAATATAAGAGGATGCTTTTCAAAAGGTTGATGAAGGGATCATGTGATATCTCAAGAAGTATCAGTTGGATAGGTAACATTAATAATGATGACAACAACTATGCAAGTATGAGAATGGTCATGGAAAAATAACAGGTAATCTAAAGGGAATTGGATAAGAATTCCTTAAAGTTTATATTTGGCAAATTTATTGATAAAAGCATGATTGAAGGTATGTATGTCATCAATACCTGGGTAGTGTATGGTCAAGGTAGGAAGCTGCCAACATTTAAATATTTGGTAAACTCTTGGTAATACATCCATAAATTGATATGCATGGTAGAAAACAAGTAGATGAGTAGTTACACTCATGATATGAATTATGTAGATGTATTAAGGGAATGCATGGTTATGTAGTATATATGTTGTATGAAAACATAGTTAATCCATGTGTGAAACCATATTGACGATGGATATGAAAAGGCCACAATTCCACACAAGTGTCCCATGGTCTTCCTACTTGAATTGGGTCCTGGATTGTAACCTTATCACCAACACTGAAGAGTAACTACACAGGGAAGGGTTCCTGAGGGACTGTAGAGTGGAGAAGGGAAGCTCCTTCTAGTATGCCTGATGTACTGTTTAGTAGAGAAGGGGTATATACCTAGTGTTGTGTTGGGATAAATAGTAAGGTGTCCAAAGGGTCGATCAAGTGTTAGGGAGGTGGCAAGACGATGTGTCAAGGCATTGGTTGGACCAATCACCATGGTGGAATACATGACCTAGAGATATGGTATTTTGAAAATCTATGCAAAGATGCATTGTGTGCATGTGGCCATGAGCACTGACACAATAGTTTCTAGATTATATAATTGATTGCATTATGTAATATCGAATATATCAGTAATGCACATGCAATGGATGATTGTTTCATTCTCATTGATAGATTGGCAATTGAATCATTGCTATGTGGTAATTTTGAAGTGTTATTTGAGCTGCTAAGATGATGCAATGAAAATATTATATATTTGAATATTAACAATTGTTTGGTTGATTTGAAGATTTAGGTTGTAGGTAGAATGGTCTTGGATATGGAAATGAGTGTAAGCCCATAAGGAAGGCCAACACCTACTACAACAAAAGACAAATGCTACAAGGGGAAACCTCACACTTGTGAAATTTAATTTCCTTTATAAATGGAGATTGATATCTATGTGAAAGAAAAATTAAAAAGGATTATGATCAAAATCGCTATAATGATATCTCACGATAATTATATGCGTATGATATAGGTGAGATGATGGATCTATCCAAAAAGGATAGATGATGGTTGCAAAGCCTTGAAGGCACAGAGAAGAGGTTATTGTTAAGAAACAAGAACCCTATGGTAAGCCATGATTTCCATTGTGATGAGCTAGTCTATGTTGGAGCAAGTCAAGGGACGCCTTGGCTGTAAGACTTAGTAAGTATAAATACTCTTACATTGTGAGGAAGCCTTGGAAAATGATGGATCACCCAAGGGACTATGTAACAGAGAAGCGGATGCCAGATCCTAGAGGGTGAGTGATTGCAAGAAAGAGGAGGCTTGAATGGACAACATGCTAGTTGGGATCATGGGTGCATTGGGCATGTCTGAGAAAATAGTGAGATAAGTTCTATCCCTGGTAGCCATATGAATGTGGATCCATGATCATACATATATGTAGTATCTTTAAATGTACGCTCTATCATGAGTTATGAACATCAATGGGATACTTATGCATGGAAAAATGTTCTAATATGCATGATTACTTGATAAATGATGTAGGCATAAGCTAGAATACTGGAAGTCTAGAGGTGGATTGGGACATGAAGAGGATGATAATGTTGGTGCAACTGAAGGATGAAGACATGACAACAATGTTGTGGTAAATGAGTACACTAGGGATGGTGTGTTGCCGAAATAAAGAGGACACCGAGCATGGTGTGAACATCGAGGACAATGTTATTTTAAGGGGGAGAGTGGGTCATGTCCCCATTTTAATCCCTTGATTAAATATTTAATTAATCACACTAATTCTATTTTAATTCCGTCATGTATAAATAATTACAATGGTGTGATGATATAGACATGTAAATGTATTAAATATTATATCCTTTAGCTAATAAGAAAATTCCAACAGTTGACAAAGGCACAAGTGCCTACAAGGACCATGGTACCATGAATGGGGAATAGTGAGGGGGATTTGGGGGTTCACCTCGTAAATAATCCCAAATAATCCTTGTCAAAACCATTGGGTTGATATTTGAATTCAAAAAACTTTTCCACTCATTTTGCCTCCATCCCAAAAGCATTGAATGTAGGAACTTGGGTGGTTGAAGTGTGCCCTCCCTGCAATTATTGAAGCATGTGATGGTGGCTAGAATTCCTCCCAATAGTAAATGCATGGAGTGGGGTGAGTACGTCCATGGGAAATCATGGACGACCCTAGTTGCATGGAAAAGAGGAGAAAGTGTGATTTTGTGAGGAGGGAGGAGGAAGGGGGATTTGGCCATGTAGAAGAGAGACCAAGTTCGTGTATGAATAATAGAGCCATATTGCGAGCTTGCCATATCCTTTGCCTTGATTTGAGGCCCTGAATTGGCATAGGGAATTTCTCGAGATTGTTGAGTGTGAGGGCTACAAATTGGTGCTAACATGGGCATGCACGATAAGCACAAGGGAGGGGAGTTGCTGAGGGAATATGAAGTAGTAAACATACCCCCTTAGGTGTTGTGTAAGCTAGTAGAGGAGCACCTCGTAGTCATGGAGGCATTACACCAACTCGAGAAATGAATTCCCAATGAACTCCTACATGTGAGAGAGCTTTCCAATTGACCATCAGTTCTCTGAGTGTTGTTGAGTTTGCCCTTGTGGTATCATGGTCTAGCTAGGGGGTGGCCAATTATAGAGATACCTGGTGCAACTGAGCCTATGATTGGGTGGAAATTGCTCACGTTGAGTCAATTTGTCGGGCAACCTATATTAAAATAAATTTCTCTTTATGCACATAAATATTATATACAATCATAGGGAATTATGCATGTGTTCATGTATTGTATAAGTTGTCTCATTAGTTTTATAACTGCATGAAAAAAATATGGTACATGTAAATTTGTTTATTGAATTGCATTTAATTTCTTAAATGGGAGAAAATTACCCTTAGAATCATGTTTCAACACTTAATAAATGTAATCCATGAGTGGAGTAGATTGGTGGTGTTGGTAATGAGATTTAAGATATAGGCTACAATTTGGTAATGTGTTTAAATGAGTTAATAATAGTGTAACTATGCAGAAGTTATGAATTCTGCATACTATGTCTTGGTCCATTATTCGATAAGTTTTAATATACAACTAATTTTAGTTTTATTCCTTAACTGCCTATAATATTACTACTAGTGTAACTGTTATGGGAAGGTCCCTCTGTAGTCTCCAATTAAGTAATGAAATGTTGTAGACTGAGATTGTACCTTGGAGGTGGACTGTGTGATTAATTGGAAAGGGAAATTTACTTGTCATGATAATCTTTATGTAATTTATAATCTTACCCCCCTGCCCCCCCATGATCTTTAGTCATGGATAATATGTATATATGAGTCTGTTTCCAAGCAATTTTATTAGTTTAAATGTCGAGGAATAGAAGGTGTAGGGTGCTGGTTTTGCATGCCTATGAATATTTGAGAGAGGGAGTTGGCCACTACCACATTAACCTTGTATACAACCATGTATATCAATTCATATAAATGGAATTGGAGGGTATATCACCTCCTTATATATACTTATATGTACTAATTCCCTAGTGAAAATGTTGCATGTTATGATAGTAAAGGGTTTACATCACTTGTGTAACCCTGAAATATTTGTAGATGGAAAATATTTTAGGAAAACCCATTAATGGTTGATTCCTCAAAAACTGGGCATATTTGAGTTTAGGGGAATATAATCCCTTAAGTTGGAAGGCCATCTTGAATCTCTTAAATTAACATAAATTTTGTTAATAAAATATAAGGGGTAAGAAAGGGTTCTAGGGTCTTTGGACCCTTGGAATTTTAGGCCTGCCTTGAAGGAGGTCTATATATCTATATATCCAAGCTTGAAAGCTTATATCCTTGGTAATATAACCCTTCTTCTCTAAGTAAGTTGAGTAAGTCTATAGTTAAAGGATTTAGGGTCTCTTCCCTACCTTGTAGAAGTCAAGGGGAGCCTTAGAGAAGTGTCTTCCCTCACGGAAAAGTGTTAGCAGAAAATTAGAAAAAAATTGAAGGAAAAACTTAGTGATTTAAGTGTATCACATGAAATTAATTTTCATGCAATACAACCCATATCACATGAAAATTATTTTCATGCGATACGAAGGAAGCCACAAAGCTTTGTGAAAAAGTTCAAGACTAAGCATTGGAGAACTTAGCGTATCACAAGAGGATAAATGTTCTTGTGGTGCGGTGTATTGTACCACAAATTTTTGTGGTGTGATACACTACATACTCAAACATTTCCAGACATGTGATACGAGGACCATCGGTGTGGAGTTATATAACACCAAAAGCCCAAATATTCTCGTTGGTGCAATAAATAAAAGGAAGGAAGGAAGAGTTTGACACACTATAATAAAGTTTTTGAGGATGTGACATATTACAAGAAGATTATTTTCTTGCGATATGTCATGAGTCACAAAAACTTCAAATGATGTGATGATAAGGCAACATTTGTCGCATGGAATTTTTTTCCAAGATGTGATGTATTTCATGGATAAAAACTTCGGGCGCAATGAGAAAGTTTTGAGAGGCGTGATATGACGCATGGATGATGATAAGCCAACATTTGTCGCATGGAATTTTTTTCCAAGATGTGATGTATTTCATGGATAAAAACTTCGGGCGTAATGAGAAAGTTCTGAGAGGCGCGATATGACGCATGGATGATGATAAGTCAACATTTGTCGCATGGAATTTTTTTCCAAGATGTGATGTATTTCATGGATAAAAACTTCGGGCGCAATGAGAAAGTTCTGAGAGGCGCGATATGACGCATGGATGATGATAAGTCAACGTTTGTCGCATGGAATTTTTTTCCAAGATGTGATGTATTTCAGGGATAAAAACTTCGGGCGCAATGAGAAATTTTTGAGAGGCGCGATATGATGCATGGAGGAAGTTTTCATAAAGTAGTGATATGAGATGAGAGGGATTTATCACAAAGGTGGAAGTTTTCATAAAGTAGTGATATGAGATGAGAGGGATTTATCACAAAGGTTGAAGTTTTCATAAAGTAGTGATATGAGATGAGATGGATTTATCACAAAGGTGGAAGTTTTTGATGACATGATATATCGCGAGTTGAAAGAAATTTGAAGCTGCAACAAGGATTAAGGTAAGGATAAATAAAGACAAAGAAATAATAGATGAGGAAAGGAAGAAGACAAAATATAACAAACCCTGAAAGAAATAAAAGTTTTGTGAAATGCGATGTATTGCACAAAGAAAATATTTATGTAATACATTGCAAGGATAGCAATTTTCTGCCAATGTGATGGGGTGTCATGTGAATAAAAATATTTGGAGATGCATCTTATTGCATGAGAATATTTTCCAGATGTGAAGTGACTTACAGTAGAAGTCCTTCAATGATGCGATAAGGAGAAGGAGAAGACCCTTTTCACACGAGAATATTTTTCTAGCATGACAAGAATTTGAAGGGGGTGCAACATGACACATTGGAGGAACTTTTCCTCGAGGTGATAATGTAACAAGGAAAAAAGGAGGGCCTTGTCACATGATGAAATTTTTTCATCATGTGACGTATTTCATGAATTAATAGTTCAAGGTGAGATAAGAACTTTCTTGAAGATGCGATATGACACCCGAGAAAGTTTTCCAGACTACGACAAGCCAACAATGAGAGAGAAAGGCCTCAATAAACATGAACTGAGGGGTCACCCGTATGAGGGATGACATGCCAATGTACAATGCCACATCATTTAGCACATGTGGGGCCATGTACGGATGATCATGTGGTAGAAGAGAGAAAGATTTAAGAAACTTTAGAAGGCCATTACTTTGTGCTCAGATCTTGGATTTGAGCATGAGTATAGTCATTGGAAAGATATCAATGAGTATAATGTGTCCATGGGCTTGAAAGTGGCCTTAGGCAACACTAAGAATTATAATTAAGAGGAAAAATATTGATACCCCATGTCCTTAACGATACTTAGGGGGTTGGGTACGTGACTTTAGTAATCAAGCCTATAATTCATTTATACTTTTCATATATGTTAGGTTATCAATACTATATATTAAATGTGATGGACTTGTTGGTTGTAAGTCCTAAATTACACTATCATGCAGGGACATTTGAAATGTCTTCCAAGTTGAAATTAGTAATCAATCCAATGAATCATGGTTGCAAGTTCATTGAAACTCTTACATCATTTGAAATGTATCTCTAGTATTGTAGGATCTAATTATTCACATGAACACAAGTGCTAGTGCATTCAAACTTTGTTACAAAGTTTGGAATGCATATATTCAGGAACGTGAATAAAGAAGAATTAATTTGTCATTGTATGTCTTTTTGTTTCACATAGGAAAATCCTATATTTTGTGGTCATCAATATGATAACAACTTCATGTAGAATATGATAAATCCTAAAGGTTAATACATAATGATGCTCATAACAAGAGACCTTTATAACTCTATAAAATTTATGTTTCAAGGGCTCATAAAATCTTCATGGAATAAAATGACTTATTCACAAGCATGCAAGGGACCCACATTAAGTCTATACTAAAATTTCATTCAATAAAGTAACCCATTATTTTCCATTACACGATATTCTATATGCAACAAACAAGACCTCGAAGTGCATATGTAATTTAGAGAAGAATGAGATGAATGATGGCATTCTTGATTAATTCAATGTGTAGTTGAATGGATGGTGTTTGTAATTGGGCATCTTAAAGATTGCCTCTATGGCCTCCTTGCATATTTTTGCATGGCCTAATTGCATATTTGTTAGCAAAAGAGATTTTCTCAATATTGACACATTTTAATATATCAATATCAATACACATATCAATACACAGGGAAAATTATTTTACAATAGGAAATTTGGAAGCTATTTGAATATGATTTCAAGGATGCGTGAAGAACATATGATGCATACTCTAGGATTACAACTTGTTTTCTTATTTAGAATCACTAATGGAAGGAATTGTTAAATTCAATAGGATTTTACTCGGGAAGAAGTGATTTGTTCTAGATCTTATGTTTTCGTATGTGCTTTGAGTTACTTTGAATAGGTTTCTAATGAACACATCAATCATGAGCAACCCAAATCCTGTTGTGGGTCTAAGTTCCAAACAATCATATACAAAAGGAATTTAGACCACAAAAGCCACCCTATGCTAGGCACAAAATACTCAAGAAAATGGCTTTTCCAATCAGTAGCAAGTCTCCTTCTTTCTAGGTATTTTCAAGATGGTTATGCATAAAAACTCTCAATCTATGTAGTTCTCTAGTACAAAATGTACCTTGAATGCCCCTTTTCATGGGTTGTCCCTTTACTTTCGCTTCTAAACAATTGCAAAAGATAACTAAAAGTATTCTTAGGAGAGCGATCCTCCTTAGGTGGTGGCCTTCTCCTTAATACAAGGCTTGGCCACTTGGCATGTTTTTTCAACATGATACTCCTCAATTATTGCATATTTCAAACCCCCTTTCCATTTAATATGACACATAGTACTTGAAAGGTGGGGCGCTAGTAGTAACAACTAGTCAAGGTAATTCTAGAAGCCCACAAATTCAACAAGATTAATATTAACAACAAATGTAGGATGGTCACCAAGTGTTTGATGAAATCCTTGAATGGGATATCTCTTATTGTCTATAGTGAATTAGTTTTGCCTATGTGTGTTGATTTATTGGCTCTATAAAAAGGTAAGTAGATCCATGATTATGTAATAAGAATGGCCACCTCCATGAAGCCTTATAATTATTCAATAAAATGTAGGTCAAGGGCACAAAACCCAACTCAATCATAATGTTTAATGTTATTATAGTGTGTGCTGATTTATTGGTTGTAGACCAACATAAGAATATCCATGGTCATGCAATAATAATGGCCACCCCATGAAGCCTAGCCATTCTTGAATAAAATGAAAGTCTAAGGCATAAAACCCAATGCAATCATCATGTCAGTGTTTTGCCTGGGTGTGCTAATTTGTTGGTTTTGGAACAAGGTAAGCATAGCCACATGTTTATGACTTGAATTGGTAGAAATAATTTCCAAAATTGGTAAAAAACTCTATAACTAGCATTAGTCCCCATAATATTCATGATTGGATTTCAAATACTAGGATTAACCATCAATTGATGAAAGATGAACTGGACTAAATTAGTCGATTAAGCTCCCCATTTATTGCTGGCCTATTATCTATTCATTGAAGCACATGATAAAATGACTAAAAATGGATATATAAGTGATTGAAATGCATTAGACATTCAATTTTTTCAGGAAATAAAACTAGAGAACCAATGCGACGAAGATATATTCTTTCACAAACACCCAAGGTAATTATATATCTATTTCCCTATGTGTTTTCCTATGCAATATCCATCTCACATTTCTGCACGTTACCCTTTGTATTCTTGTACTGACGCTCTGGAATAGTGTTGCCAATAGACTTGAGTTTCCAATATGGAAATGGCGATGATTCATGGCTCTATTAGCTCAACAACATTGATGTTTTGTCAATGATGTTGGGCTACTATGACAATGAATCATCATTTTTTTCGGGCTAGAACTCAAGACCACTGGCGACACTACTCTACATCATTGGCAATGATTTCCATGAAGTAGAATTGCATGAATGTGAGAAAATGATTACTTAGAAAAATGGCCTAACTTCGATATATTGATGTTAGGGACATCATTTTGATTGCATAGGTGCCCATTTATTGACATTTTAGTTGTCGTTACAATTTTGTTTGTGTCGAATAGGGAGAGACATTCAATGGGATATATGGGTCTTTAACATCGATTTAATGACCTTTCAATATGTTGTTAAATCGACATTTCAGGGAGAGATTCTATACACACACATGTCGTTATATTGACATCCATGGATGTGGATAAACTGACATTATTAATTTGAAATGTCATTATAAGGACATTTATAAAATGATGTCAAATTTAAAGCAAATGAGTGTAAGATTATTTTCTTAAAAGCCTTGATTTTGATGTGCAAACATCAAAACAACTTCATATTTTTGTAATATCCTAGTTTTGACTATAGAATATAATATGTAATAAATCATGCATTTTTGTGTGAGAAAGTTTATGTGACGAAAATCAAGCCATGTAGGCTAAGATATAATGATCCCATGTTGTAAATATGTAAAATGTATTGTAAATTTTCCTAATGCAGAGCTTAAGGTTAAGGCCCGACCAATGAATACATAAGACTCTAAGTGGTGGGTTAGGTTTACAATGTGGTGGATATATTTTCCATGATATGCTAATGCATATGTAAAAACATGTATGAAAAGGTAAATACATAATAATATAATCTTCACCAAAGTGGTTGAGAGAGGGAGAAACAAGGGGACTATGATACCATAAGAGTGGGAGAGGAAAGGGGGTTGTTGGGTGATTTTACCTTGTCATTGTCCTTTGGAGTACTACCCTTTCTTTCCCATGCTTTCTTACAATATGTCTCATCAATATTTTACTTGTGGGTGTGTACTAAGTACAATTGTCACATGTGTCATATCCTTGGGAAGACGGAGAGGTCTCATACAAGAAAATGTCCTATGTTGTATTTTCCACGAAGATTCTACCATCATTCGAGAAGGAAACCATTTGTGGGCATGGAGAGGAGATAAGATTCCATTTCATGGGGATGTTTCTCCCTGGTTTTCATGGGTGTTATAGCTGTTATAGCAAGGGTTTCCCATTTTCTTGTGGTTGGTAAGAGCCTATGGAAGTTGAGAAAGCTTGCTGCTATAAATGTGAAATAAAATGGGATGGTTGGAGAGAGATACCATGCTTGGAATGTCCACAATACCCGAGGTAATACCTTTAGACCCACAACCTTGTTATTGCTGCTCATTGTCTATATGAGGCCAAGTGTTTTATGTCCCAAGTTATTACTAGAAGGTAGACAACATATTGGTCTCTTTCTACACACATTAAAGAGCATTGGAAGGGAAGATTACTTCGAGAGACTATGTAGAGAAGGAGCTGGTCTTCCTTGTGTTGTGTGGGGCAGTGTAAGAGAGTGCCATGGCTAGTCTGAGTGCTATAAGAGGGACTGGAGAAATTTGTAGTGAGCATATTGTCTTGTCATGAGAGTAATGGGTTGGGTTGAGTGACTTTAGAGCCCTGTAGGAAGTTTCTTCACCCTAGTGTTATCATGGTTTGGCTTGGGGGTGGGATCCATAGTTGATTCCTATGACTAGGTATAAAATCACCTGTTAACAATCAGTTTGGTGGACATGGATTTATTTGCATATAAGTATTCACGGTTAGCTTCTTTGTGGAATTTTCTATTTTGCCAATGCATTGAGTTTAATGGGTAATAAATAAATTCAAAATATGCATTGTTATTTATGTTGTTTTATATCTGCATATGAATTCTATATTGTATTGTTGTTAGAGGTTAAATTCAACCTCTTAGATAGTTTATGAGGCAAGGTAACCTTTAGGGAAGCATTGGATGGCTAAGGAAGGAATCCTATGGATGCTGCAAAATGATAGCAAATCAATCTGGATTTGTTTTGGAGTACCCTATCACCTCAACTAGAGTATAAAGGGGATTGAGTATGCTACAATTTTGATCCCAAATGTGGCAGTGTAAGAGCGAAATATATGGGCATAGTAATAAATTCAATGGATAGTAGAAATATATCAGCAAACCAAATTTTTTTATCCATTATGAAGATGGACCTGAAGTCAAGAAAAGGTAGGATAAAATCTGCCCTATGAGTTTTTTTTTGAATTTTTTGAAGCTCAAAAGGTATTATAGTGAATTTACAATTTTTTGAGCATTCACAAGAATGCCACGAGGATCAACTTGAACTCAAACCTCTTTATAACAAGGATAGTAAGAATACCATTAGATGCAATATAGATACAATCTTGAATTTATGCTATTATATCACATGTTACTTTGTGGGTCAGTCAAAATCATATATAATCTTGGAAACAACTCATGATGGTGAATGAGAAATAGTAGTCACTTTTGACAAAAAGCAAAGTGGATTTTATTTGACCCACAATGTTTTTTAGAGTTCAACAACACATAATAATATATAGTGACTTATTACAAATAAAGGAAGTTAATATAAAACACGACACTCAACATTCATGGAAACTAAAAGGACACTATTATGAAATCCAATGCTCGGAGTTCATGAAAATTCAAAGGAGACTGTTATAAAATCTATAATCCAACATTAATGGAAACTCAAGGTTCCTGCCACTTATTAATTCATCTATGAAAATAAGTTTTTTGTCACTTATTAATTCACCTATTGCATCAAGTTTCTGTCACTTATTTATTCACTTATTGTAGCAAGATATATTTTGGGTATAAATGTAGTTTGAATTCAATGGGATTGGATAATTAACCACTCTAAATTAAATTACAAATGCACTCAATAAATTACCACATGACATTACATTGTCCAACCATGGTAAGGATTCAGTAAAACCCAACATGGATATCCAATATAATCCCAAACCATTGCAACTTCTTTAATTGACTTATCATTGACCAATTTGAGAAAAATATATAATACCAACCATATGATTGTTGGAGATACTTCACACACACCTAGGACTTATTTTTCCTAAGGTTTTCCCTATGTTTATTAGTCATTATCCAGTCTCCTATAGTTTAGGGAGAATATTCTCTTCAGCTCACACTTCAGTTTGATGAGTTGAGTGGAGTCTAGATGCCACATTGGGATTATCACCATACAACGTTGTGATCATCACTAGCTAATGCACATTGTCCTTGGGATCATCACCATACTAGCACATTACTCATGATTCCCTGATCTCCTCCTCACTTCACTCTGTTTCAATCAGTTAACTAAAGACTGAGAGACTAGGTTGCAGTTCACTCCCGTAAGTTCCTGAGAGACTAGACTAGGTGGAAATTTACTCCCGTAACTGTTGGTGTGTGTCCAAATCACTCTAGACCACCACTATGGCACATTGGTGTCTCCTCCAGTGTGCATTATTTGAGTTATACAGAGTATATCATGTGTAAATTATCATTCATTCATTTCGTTAATGAGAATTCTTCCATTCTTTCTCTACTGCTTCTATTTTCTCATATTTTCTCTGCAAATTGTGTATGCCATTTGTTATATAGATCTATTATGTGCAGGTTCAACACATTTACATGGTATCAGAGCCGACAGACTGCTAGGGAAAATACACACCAAATTATTTTTGCAGGTACCGAAGATTGAATACAACGGAAAAATGGAATTTCCAAAAGAATTCATTCTTACACCGTACAATTTCTTTGCATGGAAGGAGAAGATGACAATGCATATTTGAGGTAGAAGATTATACAGGTTAACCATGAACACAGAAACCGAACCAACATCATCCATAGAAAAATCCAAGTATCTAAATTGAATGGATGAAGCGTTTGGAACTATTTGCAGTCTCATTTCTCCCAAACTCCTCTTTCACATATCCTCTTGTAAAACTCCCAATGAAGCCTGGACCACCATGGAAGGGATTTTAGGAAAACAAGACGATATGAGGGGACACATGCTCGAGGTGAAATTGCTCACTTTGGATCCAAAAACCTTCGACAATCTCCAAGATTTCTTTACCAAATATAAGGATTTGTTGTCGCAACTCAAGGATTGCGGGGTTAATAAATCTAAGGAGGAGAAACAAATGGTTCTTACCATTCTCTCCAAACTTGGTCTAGAATACTCAGTGTTTGTATCTAGATTTCATTCAGTTAGGCTTGCCTATGGAGCCACCAGGACGATGACTCTCTTGAGGCCTTTATCGAGTCTTTAACACAAGAGAAGAACAAACTCATCAATATGGGAAAAATCAAAGGCCCAAAGGCGCATGCACTTACTGTGCAAGATGGCAGCAATCATCAATATCAGAAATCTAAAGACAAAGACAAAAGGAAAGCACATGTAAATCCAAAGAAGGAAGGGTACTCAAAACCCTTCAAAGATGCCTCCGGATCCAAAGGTGGAAAGGGAAGAAAAGGGGAGAAATGCACTTACTGCCATAAAGGATTCCATCCAGAATCCACATGTATGCAGAAACAAATAGATATAATGGCCCAAATACTTCAGCAAAACAACCTTGGAGATCACATCCTCGAGGGTGCCAAGAAGAAGAAGCCAGAAGATCAGAATCCAAAGAAAAACAATTATATTCATGCTTTGAGTGCCATCAACTCCTCTCACGATGCTTGTATCGTAGATTCCAGTGCATCACACCACATGGAAGCGAAAAAATAAGTCTATTCTTCATTGGATGTATGTAAAGGTCCTCCTATTCTGATGGGGGACAACTCTCGAGTCGAGGTCACCAAAAAAGGAAGAATTGTACTCACAAATGAAAGCTTTGAGAATGTGCTACATGTTCCCAAAATTTCCGTCAATCTTATCTCCGTGTATCAAATGAAAAAATACGACACCATAAAGAGAGTCATATTCACACTTGATGCAACAAATATCTATGACATGAAAACCAATTCCAGTGTTGCTACCGGTGAGGTAAATCATCAATTTAGACTCTACACATTTTCTGAATTTATTGAACCAGATTCTGCATTACTGCTTACCCATGCTGATGAAAGTAGTAGGATATGGCATGAAAGGTTCGAGCATTTAAATTTCAGATATTTGCAACAACTTAGAAAGAAAGGAATGTTTGATGGTCTACCTGAGATCCACTTCTCCAAAGGAATTCACGAGGGATGTGTTCTTGGAAAGCACCCTCAAGAGAAATTCGATAAAGGAAAGACTTAGAAGACTTTCTTTCCTTTAGATCTTATCCATAGTGACCTCATGGGCCCTTTTCTGCATCCATCAATCAATAAATCAAGGTACGTGCTCATTTTGGTTGATGATTTCTCACGCTTCACATGGATTTTCTTTCTCAGGAAAAAATCAGAGGCCTTTCAACACCTCAAAAATTTCAAAGCCCTTTTTGAGACACAACCAGGAAAGAAAATCAAAGTCCTCCAAACAAATAATAGGGGAGAGTATGTAAACCATGAGATACAAAATCTTTGTCATGAGGCAAGGATTCATTTGTAGCACACGGTTCCCTATACTCCGCAACAAAACAAAGTTGTTGAGTGGAAAAATAGATCTCTAAAAGATATGACATCTTTCATGCTACATGCAAAGTCACTTCTGCAGAGATTATGGGTTGAAGCACTTAATTGTGCAACCTACATCCAAAACAGATTTTCCCATAGATCTGTCAAGGATAAGACCCCCTACGAGGCTTGGAGCGACTTCAAACCGAAAGTGACCCACTTCCGTATTCTCTGTTCACGTGCATGGGACATGATTCCCTCTGAGAAGAGAAAGGTAGTTGATCCACATAGCACATAATGTATCTTTGTTGGATACCCTGACAGTGTGAAGGGATGCAGATTCATTGATATTTCCTCGGACCGGCTCATCATTGAGCAAAGTGTCCAATTTGAGGAAAGTGTCTTGCATGTACCTCAACAGTCGCATGCAGATGCTTTTGTTCTTCCACATGTAAGATATGATGAGCATGCACATGTCGACTCTTCTTCAGATGAGAGTTTTGATTCATAGGATTCAGATGATACAGATACAGAGTCAGTACAGTCAGATGTAAATTCAGTGCATGCAGATGCGGATGCAGAGCCAGAGCAGAGGCCCAAGTGGGCCAAGACTACTCTTTAGGATGCATGAGATCTTGTTGGGGATCCAACTGGTACTAAGAGAACTCGATCTCATTTATGGATCCTCCTCTTGCACTCACTACCACTGAACCAATGCCACCCAGACATCTTTTCTTGGTTCAGTCTTCAGATCCACAATCCTATGGCGAGGTCGCTGGAAATCCCTTTTGGGAATCTGCCATGCATGAGGAGTAATACTCCCTCCTCAAGAACCAAACTTGGGATATGGTTCCCCTTTCTTCAGGAAGTAAACTTGTCAGGTGTAGATGGGTCTATAGGACCAATAACGTAGCGTATGGACATGTTAGCAGATACAAAGCCAGGCTAGTTTCCAAAGGCTTTCAGCAGGTGCATGGAATTGACTATGATGAGACCTTCACTCCAATAGTGAAGATGGATTCCATACATTTGATACTTGCCATTGCGACAACCAAGGGATGGGAATTCCATCAGATGGACATGAAGAATGCATTTCTTCACGATGATCTCTCTAAGGAGATCTATATGGAGCAACCATATATATTTATATAGGATTCATCTTTGGTCTGTCGACTGAAGAAGTCTCTTTATGGACACAAGCAGGATTTGAGGGCATGGTATGCCAAGATGGACTCCTACCTACTGTCACATAAATTTGTACATTGTAAGTCATACCTGAATGTTTACATGCTCAGGACGACTGATTCACTTCTACTCCTAGTTCTGTATGTTGATGATTTCCTGATCATTGGTTGTTCGACTTCAACGATTGTTGCAGTTAAGAGGATTATGAATGACATGTTCTTGATGACGGACATGGGTCCGCTACATTTCTTCCTTGGACTTGAGATAAGCCAGGATGCATTAGGCATCAAACTTTCTCAGGCCAAGTATGCACGAGATCTCCTTGAGAGATTTCACATGATAGACTGCAAGTCTGCCTCGACTCCTTTCTTATCAGGAGTCAGAATTGAGGATGGCGGGGACACTCCACTGGTTGAAAACACACTATACAGATGGATAGTGGGGAGCTTGTTGCATCTCACACACTCCCGACCAGACCTCTCCTATGCAGTTGGAGCAGTTTCCAGGTTCATGCAATAGCAGCCACATGAGCTACATTGGAAGGTTGCAAAGCACATCCTTCGATAAGTACACGTCACCATCACCTTTGGGATTCACTATGCAACAAACTCTACATTGGACCTCATCGGGTTCATTGATTCTGATTGGGCTAGTAATAACATTGATTGCAAGTCCACATCTGGTTACTCACTAAGTCTTAGTTTCGGGTCTATCTATTGGTTGAGTAAGAAGTAGGTTGCTATTTCTCCATGTTCAACCAAGGCAGAGTACAGAGGGGCAGTTAACACAACCATTCAGGCTATGTGGCTACAACATTTTCTCACTGAGTTGGGAATTCAGTTTCATCAACTGATCGTCATCTGGTGTGAAAACCAGAGCACTCTGAAGTTCTACAGAGATCCAATTCAGAGGCAACAAATGAAGCACTTCAAGATCCACATGCACTACATTCGAGACTTAGTACATGAGAGGATCATCGACCTGCAATTTCGTCCTTCAACAGAACATACTCCAGATATCTTCACCAAGACCTTCACTGAGCAGAAGTTCCATTGTTTGCGCAATCCTCTTGGAGTGAAGGACACAATTGCCTAACAACTGTCAGTTCTTCTTTTTACATACATTGTACTTTGAGGGGGGTTTTTTCCCATGAGGTTTTCCCTCTTTCCTCGTTTATTTCAATGTATCTTTTGTATTTAGTTACCTAACATGGCCTCGTTGTCGGGACCCATTCTTTATTTTCACCATAGTGATGTTCAGAGGGGGTGTTAGAGATACTTCATACACACCTAAGATTTCTTTTTCCTAATGTTTATTAGTCATTATTTAGTCTCCTATGGTTTATGGAGAATATTCCTCTAGGAGAATATTCTCTTCAGTTCACACTTCAGTTTGATCAGTTGAGTGGAGTCTAGATGCCACATTGATATTATCACCATGCAACATTGGGATCATCACCAGCTAATGTGCATTGTCCTTGGGATCATCACCAACTAATGTGCATTGTCCTTGGGATCATCACCAAACTAGCACATTACTCATGATTTCCTAATCTCGACCTCACTTCACTCTGTTTCAATCAGTTAACTAAAGATTGAGAGACTAGTTAACTCAGACTAGGTGGTAGTTCACTCCTGTAACTTCCCGAGAGACTAGACTAGGTAGCAGTTTACTCCCGTAATTGTTGGTGTGTGTCCAGATCACTCTAGACCACCACTATGGCACATTAGATTCTCCTCCAATGTGCATTAGTTGAGTTATACAAAGTATACCATGTGTAAATTATCATTCATTCATTTGGTTAATGAGAATTCTTCCATTCTTTCTCTCCTGCTTCTCTTTTCTTATATTTTCTCTGCAAATTGTGTATGTCATTTACTAACTAGATCTATTCTGTGCAGGTTTAACACATTTACAATGATCATAGTTCAATATAAAGAGCATACCAACAAAGAGTGTGCAAATGCACAACTTATTGTTGTGTAACAATCCATAAGCAATAAAAAATTGGCTTAAGGGCTCATTAGAGGAATCTCAAGCTTATACAAAACTGCTAAAATTCCACAAATTTTTAAGTGATGTGCAACATTCCACTAAGCTATCATAAATTAGCTTATTGGATGAAGCTCAAATTTAAGCAACACAGTTACAAATCCAATACAATTTTTTAAGTAACAAAGCTATCGTATATTTTGAAGTAAAGTTTAAAATTTATCAAAATATCAAGCGTGGTAGCTACTTAACACCCACCCCTTATATGATAATGTACATCTCAATACTATTAATGTTTGACCATCCCTTATATTATGAATAACTTACCATCCCTTTCACAATGAATACTTGCTTACCATATGTTTCTTAATGAATACTTGCTTACCATCCTTATATCATGAATACCTTACCATCCCTTTCATAATGAATACCTACTTAGCCACAATAATCATTAATATCAAACAATTTCATCATTATTGCTTTACTTATGGCTTTCAACAAAAGCCCAACTTACTACTTGCAGTTTTTTAAATCTTCTAATAAAACTCCAATATTTTTCATCTCCATATCATCCTTAAATTAATAGAGAAACACAATTACTTTAAATTGTTTTTGTTTGGTTAAGAAATAGGCTTCCTTATATGTAAGGAAACACAACCGCTTATAATCCATCTCCCAAGAGTGGAAATAGGTTAACCACCTAGGATCCATCCTGCAAGAGTGGAAATCTGCCTCCTTATGGACCGTCAAGATTGTTATAGATCGCAAAATTTTGTCTCTACATAATGATACAAATTATTACAAATTATTACAAGTAACCAAGTTTTGTCTCTACACAATAACACAATAATACAATGTATGTAGAAATGACATAAACTAAGTTAATCAAAACGTTCACCCTCCTTCCTTAAAAAAAAAAACACATACAATCTCCAATTTTTAAAATACAAAACAAATGTTTTTTCCTTCATTACACAAGTCTGAACTCTCATCTCAATATTATCTTTAAACCAATACTATTGAATATTGTCATTCAATACAAAGCGCTATTACCGAAGAAGAGCTGTGAGCCTGCAATGAAAAAACAATGAGTAAGGAAAAACACACGAAGGAGGCATTGTCGAAAGCCATGGTTACTAATTTCCTTATTGATATCTATCAATTCCTCTAAATGAAAATGAATCGCTATGGAAATCCTCTTCCTCTATAAATTTATAATTTTTGTTATACCCCATTCCGCTACGGAAGAACCTTTATGGCCATGTTACCACTGTTGAAATCTGCAACCAAGTGCAACAATGAAGTGTCATAAAAGAGAAAAATAAATCCAGAGAGAACAGGAGAAAAAAAATACCACCACAACGTCTCTAATGCATCTCGCACCGCCACAAGCTTGTCTTCTGCATCACTACACGCAAGCCACACGAGCTACAGTTGGAAACCCATCGGGCGACCTCTCGATCCCTCTGTGGCTGATCTACACCCGACAATACAAACAACACAGATAAAAACCTTGCGGGTAGAGAAAATGGTGTAAACCCTTGCAATAGGAAAATAAACCAAAGAAGTTATTTAAGAGCTTGGAGTGGGAAAAACCATTCGAACCAATATGGTCAGTGTTCCAGAATTATTATAATAATGACTTGTTGTCTTTCTGTACAGTGCCATTCTCCTTAACCAACGTTCTAGTCTCTTTATCAACTTCAGGGAGATGCCCAGTCGTCTGTATAATTCAAAATGAAAAAACCTATTAAATGATCATCTCAAAGCGTAAAAATATGTTTTTGATATGGGAGAAAGAAAATTTTGATTGGAAATGGATTGGCATTATTGCCCTCCAATGAATTTTCCTCCTGCATGGATAGTGTTAATACAACTTCGAATAAGACCATGATTTCTCTTTCATGTCGAAACTCACAACCTACCATTAAGAACGCACATGAACAAGCAAACCGTTAATTAATGGAGAAACTGCTCACATTGATGTCCACCCTCATACATGGCATCTAGAACAAATCAGAGTAGTAGCTCAATGATCCAAAATAGGCAATTTGAACATATATGATAAGCAAGAGTAGCGTAGGCAATCATATGATGGCAATGGTAAAATATGCAATATGAATAGCATGATGTTGGGCTCTGCGCCTGAAAGATAGAAGTAATGAACAAAGAAGAAGATAAACAACCACACACAACCAAAGAAGACAAATAGTCATACACAACAAATATGAAATGGGGCAATGATGTTTTTTTATCGCTCAACCATATGGAGAAATGGTTTACAAATCCCAAGAAGATCCCTGCGGGCTTCTACATTTAACCAGGAGAGATCTCAAGTGTTTCCAGGCATCTAGAAAGCCAAACTCTATAGAAACCTCCAAACGAATTTAACGACAAGGGTATGTCTTGTCACAACTCAACAATCTCCACCTTGACAACACCACCCCAACTTCTCTAACAATACTGGTTGCATGAACATGTTTGCATAGTTTGCTCCAGTATGGACCACTCCACCTCCACTGAATCAACAAAACCACAAACTAAATCAGTGCAACCACTGTAGGTGGCTTCTTAGATACCTAAACACCCATTTCCACGCTCTTTACATGAGACATACAATCATTTTCTTCCTTACTAACATGATAGAAAATTGAAGAAAGTTTACAATGGAAAGGTAAAAGGATATTTACCAGTTTCACAAAGTTCATATTGAACCTCATCAGTGACAACCACAACTTACCATATTTTATGTCCAAGATTTGTTTTGGTGCTCCTAAATCCTTCATATGAAATATCCTGGTCAAGAGCCTTTAACTTGTTGATCTCAACCATACTTTGCTTTTAACAAGCATATCATCAACATAACAACAAGATAATGAATATGCCACAAATACAATAATCATACTCATTTCTTAAGAACTTGGCTCACCATGAAAGAATCAAACATCTTGTACTACTGCTTGGTTACCTTAGGCCATACAATGATTCCCTGAATTTGCAAACAAATCTCCCTTTGTGATGTTGAACAACTTTTCATGGTACATATCTCTGTTATTGATGATTTTGTTCCCTTGACCAAATCCGACCAAGCAAGCTAAGTGAGCCTTCACCCCTCACCTCAAGGCTAATTTCAATGGAGTATCCTACGCCCTTTTAAAGGCTTCATTACATGCAATCCATAGGCTCTAAAACCACAAGATACCAAAAGACATGTGCTCGAAACCACAACTCTTGACCTAACCTCCCCCCCCTTTCCCCATGACCAAAGCTGACCAAACTTCAAATTCAAGGTATCTGAGAATATCACATGCACTCCCCTATCACCTAGGTCTACGTCTAGACTTTACCAATGAAATTTTAAACCCGAGGTGCGCATGCCTAATGAGTCTTACAGTCGTATTCTTATTTACATTAAAATAAATCCACCTCGAACTTTGCATTCAAGATTTTCACCATTGCTTCAAATTTGAGTAAGCCCATCAACACTCTACGTCCATGCTTGAAGTGCCACCATCACCGCCAGATCTAACTTTACCTCCTCCAACAACTCATCATAACGGTCCACTATCATCTCGTTGAGGAATTCCATCAAACACTTCACGTGCATCCTCCAAACTGTAGAACTTGACATACATAAGCAATGTGCCCAAGAGGAAACCTTCTCTAATTGATGTCATGGCTTCCAACTCCGTCGCCTTGCCGACCTTTTTCCTCAGTGTCCAACTGATCCAGGTGGATCATCTCAAAATTCGGTAGAGTTAAAGTATTCAAAATGCAAAGTAAAGATTACAAAGTGGAAGAGCTCGTCAACAACTTTCTGGTGACGTTCGTTTCAGAAAAAATGGCCTCGAGGTGACAAAGATATGAGCAAGGGAAGTTTCGTCAAAAATGGTTATAAATGGGTTAAAATGGTAAAAAATGAGTTAAAAATGGTTTTAAAAAAAATGGGTGATTAAGGGCCTAGTCCTTGACCTTGCCAACACCGAGGCCGCCTTGGTATCAAAACCATGTCATAAAACCAAATGTTATATCAAAAACCAACCATATGATAAAACCCAAAACACATATGTTTTCCAAGAATTTTTTTTCTCAAATTTATATAGGGTATAAATTCGTTTACAAATTCAGCAACAAGCTGAGTAAGCATATTTAGTGCTGGCCAAGAAAGGACCATTACATACAATTACCATAGAGCTTCAAGGAGGAGAAAAAGTAATGACGACTCTAGCTAGAGGAATCTTTGTAGAAGAATCAAGTAAAGCTTACTATGCTATCAACATAATACTTGAAATGGGCATTATAATTCGAAGATATTATAAATGTGATAGGGCTCTCTTTTCCTTTATCACAGTGATAGACCGAGAGCCTCCCAACCACTTCGCTTAGAGCCCTCTTTGAGAGTGCGTCCGCCTCTGTATTATGGGATCTGGAAATATGATGGAAGTTTATGTCGGTGAAGATATTGGATAGCTCCATCGTTTTTTGCTTCCAGCCTTCAATGTGTACTGAATGGAGATTGCACTTATGATTAATCCAATCAATTATTACTCTCGAGTCTCCTAGAACAAGTAAGTGGTTTAAGGACCAACAAGAAGCAAGGGTGAGAGAAGCCCACAAGCCCATGAGTTCGGCTTTGGTGTTTGATCCCGCACCACAATTTAAGAACCATTTTGTGGTCCTCGACGGATGAGATTTGAAGGTRCCTCCAGCCCCACAATAAAGTCCGTTTGATTGTGCAGCGCCGTCAAAACAAAATAAAGTGGATCCTTCCACCATTGAATACTCACAAGCTTTGATTTGGATGGCCTTTACAGAGGTCGGCTCCCAATGGAAGGAGGACAAGATTCTGTGAAGAACCGCATGATAGGAGGGAGGTCGTCCCTCAAATATCGCCTGGTTGCGTTCTATCCAAGTCTGCCAGCAAACATGGGCAGCCAAGGGATGCAGAGCCGATTTATCCGAGAGCCAAGATGAGAAGCAATCTGTAATGGTGTCGCCCTTCCAGGAAAGCAAAAGAGAGTAGTGATGTAATAAACGATTCCAGACATAAGTTGTGAAATCACAGTGGATCAGTAGGTGATGGATATCTTCTGAGGCTCGGTTGCAAAGGGGGAAAATCTCGGGCCCCTGCTAGCCTCTCTTACGGAGCGCCTCCCATGTGAGAACTTTATCGTTCACGCAGAGCCATATAAAAAATTGAATTTTAAGTGGTATCGACCACTTCCAAACCTTTAGAAGCCATGAGATATCCGCACCAATGTCCAATGGTTGAAGGAGGGCCGCATAAATGTTTTTAACGGAGATGATACCAGAGGCATCTCCTCCGGCCCACAGAAGAGTGTCCTGCAATTCATTGAGAGAGATCCCGGCTAATTTCGAGGCTGCAGTGAAGGCGTCCCATTCCATGGCCAGCGGTCCCAAGAGCTGTAGATCGCTACTGTGATACCAGAGGTCGGGGAGAGGGAGGGCGCAGGCTGCCACTTTCACCTGCGCCAGACACCCGAAGTTTAATGAAGAAAGCTATGTTCTGAGAGGTGGAGAGAGGATCGAGTGGTCCTCCAAACCGAGAATTTTATCCCTCCCAAGTAAGATCTCAGTACCCGATCCGGGCTTCCATCGAAGCCAGTGTAAAATCATCGGTGAGGCGGAGGTCAAGCCCTTCCAAAAGGGTGAAGCCCTTCTCTGATCATGTGAAGTCTTTCGCAACCAATGGAGGAGGGGAAGGGATCCAAGATATTTATCCATAATGACTCGGTGCCAAATGCTGTCATGTGTGACCGCTCTCCAGAATGAACAAGCCAGGAGTGCCGTGTTGAAGATAGAAAGGTTCTTGAGCTCCCATCCCCCTGCCTTTCGGGGTCTAGATAGAGACTTCCAGCTGCAAAGATGGAAGCGGCGTTTTCCAACAAGGTCGTTCCATAGGAAATTAAACGAGAGCCTACGTAGCAAAATAATGATCTTGTTTGGGATCCGCTCAAGTGTCATCCAGTAGACAACAAGACCTTCAAGCACCGTTTTGACTAGTATGAAACGCCCACCCAGGGACAACCACTTATTACACCAAAAGCCGATTCTCCTTTCGAATAATGCCACTAGCCAACTCTAATCTGCAGAGGTGGAGGATCCCGGTTTCAGCCGGTAGCCCAAGTAACTGAAGCCTTCTTTCAAATCAAAAAAAAGAAAAGGGGATGGAATCTTTGAGTAGCGAAAGCTCAGCCTCAGATAATCCCCAATAATGAACAATGGATTTTATGGAGTTTATGGTTAGACCCGAAACTGTGCAGAAGAGCTGAAGTACGTCCAAAATAACAAGCCACTCCGTAAGATCTGCTTTTGACATTAGGAGAATGTCGTCAACAAACATGAGATGTACAATCTTGATGAGGCTTGATACCTTTATACCAGAGATTCGGTGTTCGGAGATGGTTTTTGCGAGGAGAAGGCTAAGGCTTTCCATAATTAAGATGAAGAGGTATGGAGAGAGTGGGCATCCCTGTCGGAGCCCTCTCTCACTTTTAAAAAAACTAGACGCCTCCCCATTTATCAACACTGCGAAATTAGCACTAGTGACACAGGACAAAATCCAATCCGTGAACTTGTCACCAAAACCCGCTGAGTGAAGGATTAGTCTCAAAAAAACCCAATCAATGCTGTCGAAAGACTTTTTGAGGTCTATTTTCATGATCAAAGCCTTTAGATTTTTCTGTTTGATGGAGTGGATGCTCTCGTGGGCAGCACCAATGGCATCTTGTATTCTTCTACCTTTTAAAAAACCGAGCTGTTCAGCTGATAGACTCCTTTCCAGATACGGCTTCATTCGGTTAGAGATAACTTTGGAAACTACCTTGTAAATAAGGTTGCACAAGGAGATTGGTCTGTAGTCATTGAAGGAGACTGAATTGTTTTCTTTAGGGATCAATACCAGGAAGGTGGAGTTAAGGCTTTTTGAGATCTTACCTTTGATGCGAGTGTCCTCCACCATCTGGAGGAGATCCGATCCAACGAGATCGAAAAAGAAGGTGAAGAACTCTGCTGTCTAGCCGTCGGGCCCTGGACTTCTCTCTTTTTTGAAATGGATCAAAATTTCCTTAAGCTCCAGAAGAGTGACTGGCTTATAGAGGTCGGAAGCTTCAGTAGATGTTACCAGTTTTGGATAAAGGCTGGCAGTAGCAACTTTCTCTAGAAGATTATGACTGCTGTTGGCTTTGAATAGCTGTTCAAAATGTGTGACAACCTCCACTTTGATTGCCTCTTGACCACGGAGAGTCTCATCACTATCGCTTATGACTACTATTGGCTTTGAATAGTTGTTCAAAATGTGTGACAGCCTCCTCTTTGATTGCCTCTTGACCATGGAGAGTCTCATCACATAACATATGTTATAACGTGCCATATTATATTGTTTATACCATATGTAAAACCCAAAATATATGAATACACCATGTATTAAAACCAAAGCGCTGCCAACCATATAATATAATGCGCCATTTCAAATCGCCCCATATTACCATGTATTAAAACCCAAATATCATATGTTAAAACCATATGCCATATTACATGCGGTGGGAGGAGAAGCCCGCGGGTTTGACCCCGCGACTTCCGCCCCCATAACAACTACAACTACCAATGCGCCACCGCCATGGGACGTAGCAAATAATGGCACGAAAACCTTAAAAGATTCTGAGATTTGGGGGATTTCGGAGGGCGTGTGGCCCATAGCTTGTGCCTCCCCAAAAACCATTACTTTTTATTATTTAAATGGGGAATGGGCACAAATCCCGAGGAGGGAGAAGGAGTTTTGATGCAGGCAGAGACAGGCACGTAGATCGAGGTGATGCTGCACAGTGATTGAAGTGAATTTTCACATAGACCGAGGTGGTATTTGCATGCAGTTCGAGGTGGTACAAAATTGGCACGCATCCCGAGGCCGTACGAACTGTACAATCAGGGGAAGATTTGGGAATTGTACCAAAAAGGGCATTCAGAGTCCAGTTTCTGAAATATATCGAGTTTATACTCAAAAGTCTCGGTTTTTCGCAAGAATTCCAGATCCAACTTCAGTTTTTGCATTCAGGCATCCAGACAAAAAAGTGCTCACAGAACCTTCCAGATACACAGAAAGGTATCCATGTTTATACTTAAAAGTCTCAGAATTTCATCTTGCAGCTGTTGTTGAAGTCTATTACTGTATATGACAGTCAGAAATCAGAAGTCACTTTGTAAGCATTTGAATACTTAATCTATCGGCCTTCCCATTTGGAAAGTGGCCTGGAGATGTAGCCAGGAAGTCTGGTGAACTCTGTTACCAATTCTTGTTCATAGATAGTATGCTTACATGTTTATGTGCTTGATGAATGTTCTTTAATTTTGCATTCATAAAGATGGTTAACAATTAAAAAAATTCACATGCAAGTAATGGTTAAAGATCAAGTTGGTATCAGAGTGAGGTTAACCATTTCTTTGTGAGTTGATGTTAACAAGATCCAAGCTTCAACGTGGTGAATGAGAACTTGAAGAGTTCAATCCAGAGATTGGATCAAGAAGAGGAATGATGTCTTCACCAAAAGGAGAAGAAACAACTTCTTCTATCCCTTCTGGAGGGGAATTTCTGAAAGCTTTCATGAGAATTCAAGCGATGGTAGAGAAGCTCTATCAAGATCGAAAGAAAGGAGAACAAGGTGGACCATCTCATACAGAAGGTAAAAAAGAAGGAGGTGATGAGGAACCCCCTAAAACCCCACCAATTTCTCCATCTCTTCTTGATGGTTCTATTCCTTCTCCATTTGAAAATCAAAAAACAAAAGTTGATCTTAATATGCCTCATTTAAAGCTTGATATTAAGTTTGATTTACCTATGTATAATGCAGAACTTAATGCTGAAAAATTGGACAATTGGATCCGTTAAATTGAAGTTTATTGTAGGATTCAAAAGTTTATTGAAGATGTTGTTAAAATTCAGTTGGCTTCTCTCCGACTTGGAGGGACTGCTCTCATTTGGTGGGAGAGCAGATCTCAAGAGGATCTTGCCACAAAAGGAAAAATCGTTTCCTCTTGGTATGAGTTCACTTCAACACTTAAAAAACAATTTTATCCATTAGGGTATATGCAACAAGMTATGATGGATTGGTATAATTTGAGGCAAGGTAAGGGACAAAGTGTGCAAGAATACACACAAGAATTTCGTAAAAGAGCATTGGTACTTGGTATACCTCTACACCTAGAAAACTCTTCTCAAGTATATAGGAGGATTGCATAGTTATTTACGTCATATGATATTGATGTTTAATCCGACTAACCTTGAGGAGGTGTGTGTTCAAGCAACTCACATAGAGACAAAGGGGAAGAATACCAAAGAGAATATTTCCAAGAAATCTTTCAAACCGGATGGAAATAAGTTTAAAGGTAAATGGAAAAGTAAACACACAACTACTTTGAAGAAAGAAGGAGATAAGCCTACATGTACTCATTGCCAGAAGAAGGGTCATGATGCTTCCAAATGTTGGAAACTTCATCCAGAGCTCAAACCAGAAAAGTTTCAGAAGAAAGA
Source organism: Picea sitchensis (assembly GCA_010110895.2). Lineage (NCBI taxonomy): Eukaryota > Viridiplantae > Streptophyta > Pinopsida > Pinales > Pinaceae > Picea > Picea sitchensis. Next base: position 192,952 of record SNQJ01S0001506.1, on the reverse strand, counting down.
AGACAAAAAGACTACTGCAACAGTAATCCAACATGATTTGGGATCAGACTCTGGGGATGAAACTAAGGTGATTTCTACAAGCATCCAAGTTAATATTCCTTCTTGTTCTGTTTCAAGAAATGAACCTGTTATTGATGAAAGAAAGAGAAGTGAGTTATTTCATATTAGAGTTATCTCTAAGCATACAAAAATTGAAACTCTTTTTGATAGTGGATCACAAGCAAACCTCATTTCAGAAGAAATTGTTAAAAGTTACAATTGGAAACTAAGTTACACACTAAGCCATATCCACTTGGATGGGTATGTGATAATGCACGATTACAAGTTACAAAACAGTGTAGACTTAGGTTTTCCATCACGTCTGGATTTGTGGATGAGGTATATCTAGATGTGGTTCCATTGGATATCTGTGGTATTGTGTTGGGTAGTCCATATCTGTATGATAGGAAGGCTATCTTTTACAGGGAAGATAACAGGTATCGGCTCACTAAGGATGGTGTTGAATATATTGTTCATGCACATCGCATGAAAACTAATCTTTCTTTAGTTTCTGCAAATCAAATGAAGAGGTTAATAAATGCAAGTAGGAACTTTGTACTTATGATAGTCAAAGCAAAATATGTTGAACAAAATGAATCATTTAAAGGTTGTGATCCTAAACTTAAAAAGGACTTGATAAAGGTGGTGTCTGATTATGATATTTTGTTTCAAGAACCTGAAGGGTTACCTCCTAAAAGGGAAATTCAACATGAAATACATTTGCATCAGGATGCACCTCTTCCTAATGTTGGTATGTACAGGTCTTCTATTATTGAGAATGCAGAGATAAAGAAACAGGTTCAGGAATAAATTGAAAAAGGGGCCATTCGACCAAGTTCCTCTCCATGTGGTTCGCCAATTGTTTTGGTACCAAATAAAGATGGCACATGGCATATGTGTGTTGATCACAGGGCATTGAACATAATCACAATAAAGAACAGGTATCCTCTTCCTCGAATTGATGATGTTTTAGATCAATTAAAGAATGCAATATTTTTCACTAAGTTAGACTTAAGAAGTGGCTATCATCAAATCCGTATTCATGACAATGATATTTGGAAAACAACTTTTAAAACCAAACAAGGATTGTATGAATGGATGGTAATGCCATTCGGGCTATGTAATGCACCCGCGACATTTATGAGGGTGATGAATGATGTGTTTAGACCCTTCATTGATGATTTTTTCATAGTCTACTTAGATGATATTTTGATTTTCATTCGAACTTGGGAAGAGCATGTCAAGCATGTTAAATAGGTATTGGATGTACTTGTAAGGGAAAAATTGTATTTAAAGATGTCTAAATGTGAATTTGGAAAGACATCTTTAGTATATCTAGGTTACATTGTAGGGGGAGGTGAATTGAAGATTGATCCCTCTAAAGTTGAGGTCATTGTAAATTGGCCTAAGCCAAATATTGTAGCAGATGTAAGAAGCTTTTTGGGAGCATCCCAATATTGGAGGAAGTTCATTGCGAACTTCTCCTTCATAGCTTCTCCCTTACATGCTTTGACAGGTTTGAACAAAGTCTTTGAGTGGGAAGGTAAGGCACAGGAAGCCTTCGACACACTAAAAGAAAAGATCAACACAACTCTAGTACTTGCACTACTGGATCTACAACAACCATTTGAGATAGAAACAGATGCTAGTGGCTATGCAATGGGGGTAGTCTTAATGCAACATAAAAAACCAATATGCTATCATTATGAAACTTTCTCTAAAACAATAATCAACTATCCAACCTATGACAAAGAGTTGTATGCATTAGTACAAAGTGTTAAAAAGTGGAAACATTACCTAATGGGTAAAG
>SNQJ01S0001506.1:148914-190341 GCA_010110895.2 Picea sitchensis | reverse complement strand
TTGGGATGAACAATTGCATTATGTACAACATGCCTACAATAGAGCTATACACTCTTCTACTCAAAAGTCTCCTTTCGAGACATGTTTTGGGTACTTGCCAAAGTCTCCTTTAGACTTCATTTTTGGGAAAGATACAGTGGAATTTGAATAGGTTGATGCAGATAAAGCTCGAAGGTTTATTCAGCAGATTTAGGTAATTCATCAAGCAGTGCAGGAACAGTTGGAATCAAGTTAGGCCAAATACAAAAAAAGGCATGACAAGCATCACATAGATCTTCATTTTCAGATTGGTGATCAAGTATGGCTTCATATCAACAAAGATCGACTTCAAGGTGAAGGTAGAAAGTTGAAACCTATCAGGTATGGACCCTTTACAATTTTGGACAAAGTCGGTAATAATGCTTTCCGGTTAGAATTGCCTCCTTATATGCAAATGTATTCAGTTGTTAATGTGAAAAACTTGAAATTGTATGAGCCGCCTATGATTATAGACCAATATGTACAGGTTCAAGTACCTTCTGTAGACGAGTTTGCTCCTGAGTATCTTAATGAACTTCAGGAAGATGTAATACTGGACAAGAAGGTCAGATCGTCATGAAGAGGAGACATGGAGTTTCTTCGTGTGGGTTTAAAAGGAATGCATCCAAGAAAATCAAGGTCGATAGAGACCGAAAGAGTGAGGGAATTATACCCTCACTTATTTTCTGAATGATTTCATACTTTTTGTGGCCAAAAAGCTTTCCAGTGGGAAGGTTTGATCCAGGTGGATCATCTCAAAATTAGATAGAGTTAAAGTATTCAAAATGAAAAGTAAATCTTAAAAAGTGGAAGAGCTCGTCAATAGCTTTCCGTTGACGTTCGTTTCAGGAAAAACGACCTCCAGGTGACAAAGATATGAACAAGGGAAGTTTCATAAAAAAATGGTTATAAATGGGTTAAAATGGTCAAAAATGGGTTAAAAATGGTTTTAAAAAAAGGGGGGTGGTCAAGGGCCTAGCTCTTGACCTTGCCAACACCGAGGCCCCCTTGGTATTAAAACCATGTCATAAAACCAAATGTTATATAAAAAACCAACCATATGATAAAACCCAAAACACATATGTTAAAACATAACATATGTTATAACACACCATATTATATTGTTTATACGATATGTCAAACCCAAAATATATGAATACACCAGGTATTAAAACCAAAGTGCTGCCAACCATATAATATAATGCGCCATATTACCATGTATTAAAACCCAACCATCCAAGCTAAACCCAATTGAAAAGAATAATAATATAATATAATGTAAGTAACTAAGAAATTAATTATAAATAATAATAATAAATATGACATTTAAGCTAATATTATATTAACGAGATTAGGTAAATGAATACGTTTTATCTATTATCCCCCATCCCCACTTTTGATTTTCAGTTTAAAGCAAAATAATGTAATATTATCTCTCATTTTCCCATGCGAAAAGATACACATTTGGAGAGGGAAAGAGACACCCAATAAATCCATATAATTTTTCTCGGTATTTTAAAAAAGATATATTTAAAAGACATCCAAGAAAAAGGTTATATAAAGAAGGACATTACATACACATTAGTGGTTGCCTACAGACAACTCGACTCGTATGCATATTGTGTGGTGATAACAATTAGACAAAACAATAACCTATAAGTGAAACCCTAATTCAGAGGTATAACACCGAGTGGTAGTTCCTATCTTTTCCTTTCAACTACCGCCAAACTCATTTACATAACAAGTGTTGTATGGCAGTGCAATCCCTATCGGGTTGAATTGGGAATAAATGCACACAAAGGGGGGGAAAAGTAGTGGAGGAAAATGGAAACTCCAACGGAGACGTGGCAAGCAACATGAAGCACAGGTGGTATCCATGCAAGAAATGACACGTGGCCCCTAGAGCAATTTTAGCATTGAAACCATTTAGTTTTTGAAACTATATAATCCATCTTTCTTTTATTTTTTACTAGTAGTCTGACTTTCCATGTTCGAAATTTCCGTTCCTATCTTGAATGTTTTATCTCTTCAATGTATTTATGAAATTCATTCATAATGATTTCTCTATACTTCCAACTAGTTATAGTTAAGTACAACTTTCATAGTCACTTCCTTAAATAGATCATCTGGCTTGTGTGTCTCTATATGTGACAGGACAAATAAAGTTATATGCGGTGGCAAAGAAACAACCATATATTTTTTTGAATCCTACCGCGTTCTTATAGAAGTGGTACTCCTCTATAAGTTTTTTCCTGTCGTGTGTATAGTTCAAATGTGGGACTTAGAGAATATCCGTCGCAATGACTTGAAGCAATACAAAACGATAGAAAGTGTTTTTTTTTTTTTTTTTTAAATTAAGGTTCCTGGAAAATAGGACCAGGAATCAAAGGCATTAAACATTCAAATTAAATAAACATAATCTCTTGACATTCAACATAATTGAAGATACAAATTTTTGAGCACATAAATATAAAAGGAGATAAAAATAGTTTTATTTGAAATATATCAAAACATAATATTATCTGTTCCATATTCCTGGAAATTTAAATGCATTTGTCATATAGACTAGGATTGGGTCTCCCGCGGACCATAAAAGAAATATGTAAAAGAAATAGGACTGTAGAAAGAAGAAGTGGTCGACGATAGAGAGCAAGATATGAAAAGAAGAAATTGGAAGGTATGAATTTTTGGTTAGACATTTCTATTTAAAAGGTGGAATAACTGGTATAGACTTACACTGATGGTATATATCTCCCCCTTTTCTATTTGCTTGCTGATGCCTTTTTATTACTGTCGTCGACGACCACTGGAATCGTACAAACTTCCTATTGCCCTTCGTCGACGAGTTTCTCCATTTCCCTTTGGATCCATTCTTCAACGTAGCCTCTCAAGGGGGCCACATTGATCTCATACCGGATTTTTATGTTGAAAATATCCTTTTGTAATTCCCTTAGATCGATAGAAATATTACATAGAGCTTGATCAATTTCTTCATTTTGTACCGAATAGTCTACTAGCCAGTTGTCCACGTCATCTTCACCATATTCAAGGATGTTGTAAAACTTTTCTAAAGACAACACCTTAAAAATATCAACTTGTTCATCGAAGGCTTGCTTAGTTAAGGGCAAGGAGGTGACGATTAAGTTCAGGTCTTGGACCTCGTTGGTACTTTCGGCTAAGTCTATTTGGGTCAACTTTCTGAATAATTCTTCTTTCTTTGATATGGCTTGTTCACATAATTGGACAATGAGATGCAGGTTCTTCACTTTCTCTTTCCAGCATGCATTTAATTGAGTGATCCAGTTTGGGGAGGGGAGATCTTCTTGTCTTCTTCTCATATCTGTCATGTTGGTGACATGGACGCCAAAATGGATGACCGTGTCTAAATAGAAACGTTCTTTATTTTCAAAATCTTCCTGCAAATGTTCGTGCAAAGCATGTGCCCTCGTTCCAAAGGAAGCCATACTTTGTGATGTTTTACACACCTCAGTAATCATCTCCATTCTTTTCTTGATATTCTTCTCCACATAGCCTTTACACGATGCGAGGAGGCTGAATGATCCTTTTAACTTGGCTTCAGGGGTGGCATACATGGTTATTGCTAAAGGACTGACAAACAATGGCATAGGAATCAAATCTTCCTCCAATTATTTGACTCGGTCCTTCATTTTGGCATTCTTAACCTCAATGCCTCCAATGGAATCATCAAGAGCATCTCCGGTTGCTCGGTGAAGTCGAGAGATTTGGGACGGCTGCATGTTCCCAAGGTGAATATCTGAACGATATTTCCCTTTCTTATTTTTTACATCTCTCCTTTCAATAATTAAATTTTTAGACTCACTGTAAAAAATAGCGCTCTGGAATACGAAGGATTCATCTTCTTAAAAAATTTCAGTCTCAACTATTTCCATTGGGGGACTATGCTAGATCGCGTCCCCGGGCTGATCAACCTTGCAAAATACACTATCCAGATCAACCTCAAGTTCCATGTCTCACTCTCAATTTTGGGCTCTTCCGCTTTCCCTACAATTTGTTTTCTCTTCTCTTCACGTGAAGCTTGTGAGAACTATCAATTTTAGTGCGGGGAGAGTTCTTATCTCCTCCTCCGTTTGAAGAATTTTGGGTTTCTTTCTTACTGGGGTGGGCCATTGGAGCAATGCTCCAGGATGTCGTACTCTTGGGAGATGTATCCATGGATTGAACACTCTTCTCACAATGGCCTTTTCCCCGTTGCTTGTACAATTCAGTGGTGCTTTGTAATGTCTCTAGGTCACCGACGTCAGAAGCAAGAGTGTTGTCGTCATTGTCTCTTTTTTTCCTCAGGCGTCTCTAGAAAAAGAATCATTGAAGCCAATTGCAAGTAAATGTTCTAAAAAAATTCCATTAGGGTCAAACCCTCTTAGCCTTTCAACATATCTTAGGTTCAAGTTCTTGAAATGGGTTGCGAATTCAACAATTTTGTTGACGTTTCTCAACACGAAGTCCCCGACTTTCCAAGGTAGAGGAATGAACTATTTTTTTCTCTTCTCATGGAATAGATGCAAGCAGTAGTTGTATTGCCTTGCTATTTCTGTAACAAACATTCTGTCTGTAATGTGACATGGAAGGAAATCAAGATTTTCCTTGGAGCCAAAAATCCTTATCACACTGTAATTTTCCATTTGTTCAAGTGCCCCCTTCCTATGCAAAAACTTGGTTTCCTGGTCAGACATGCAGGAGCATCCTTTCCTAACAATAAATATTTGAAAACAGAGACAAAGTCATTAAAAACCTCATAAAAACAGTGCGAGGCTTTGTGCCTCCACAAGGCCTGGTACCAGAAAGTTACTGGGTCGAATTCCCAGTTTACGTTCTTGGACACAGACAGTTTTGGAAATGAACAACAATGCGCTATCGTGAAATCCAAGTAGGATGACATATAAAAAAAAATATCCTTTTTGAAGTGTGACAATTGGGAACAAATTTCAATGGAAATTAGCTTCCCCCAATAAAAAATGGCTTGTTCCTTGAATGTGAAATACAAAATATAAAGAACCATGCGAGAAATACTTGCTGTGGATTCCTGTCCTGTTATTCTTGTAAACAACCAGGAAATTTCCCGGAATGGATTTCTAAATGAACTAACCTGCAAACTTGTGATATATTTAGGAACTGCCATCAGGTATTCCAAGAACTCAAGCAAGAGGTCCAACCTGTTATCACTATTTTTTAGGAACTGCTAGGAGTCTTCTCCTCTGAAGGTCAATATTGGCTCCGACAATCTTAACATCTTGCAGAAGACCTGAGGTGATAAAGAAACAAGAGAGTGGTCCTGCAGTGGAATAATTCTTTGGCCTGACACATATCTATCAACGCACTAGGAGACCAACTCCTTACAGTCAAAAAATTCAGGGACATAGTCTGGATGAGAAATTCCAGATGTCCAAATTACTTTGTTCTGGGTGGATGGGGATGAGTAGTAAGAGTATGCCCTAGACCACTGGAAGTTCTGGACCTCACGCCCGAAGATGTTCACTGTATCTCCACAGAACTGCGGTTGAGATGGTGCCATAAGTTTATGAGAATGTTCGTTTGCTACAGACAATGCTTGAAATGAATAGTTGGAGGGGATAATATAACCCTCCGCAAATGTTGGTTCAATGCGCGTGAATGGGAAATATCCTCGAGCCTTTCGCTCATTAATGACAATTTGTATGGGTGTTGCATGATGAGATGCTAGTAGTAAAGCTTAGTTATTGCATACTTAGAAGTGCAAAGGTGGTAAGTACGACGAAGAGCAATCAAGAATTGGAGGTTTCGTGAATGCGCCAACCAGACGACGCATGAAAGACATTCCATGATGTTTGAAATTAACACTCGGAAGGGATAATACAACCCTCCACAAATCTTGGTTTAATGTGTATTAATGGGAGATCTCCTCAAGCCTTTCGCTCATTAATGTCAATTTTTATGGTTCCTGCATGATGAGACGTTAGCATTGAAGCTTACCAATTGCATATTTAGAGATAAGACCTTATATCTATCTATCTATATATAGTGTTTTTATAAACATTTTTTTTTATTATAAATAAGACTCTTATATATATATATATATATATATATATATATAAGTACGAAAAGCGGCCAGACGAGCTTGAAATTAGGGTTACAAGGGATACTGAGGAGAGGTAAGGGCTCGACGGTCAAATTATATGTCTTTATAATATAATAATAATAATAATAATAATAATGTTTTTATAAACATTTTTTTATTATAAACAAGTGAGAAGGTGGCGGGAACGGGGACGAGGGAGTAAGGAATGGCCAAGTATGAAAAGCGGTTAGACGGGCTTCAAAATAGGGTTACAAGGGATACTCAGGAGAGGTGAGGGCCCAATGGTCAAATTGTATGTCTCTGAAATTTTGAGTGAAAAACGCAAAACATAAGAGGGCATGATGGGGCAGTCCAACAGTCAGTTTGTATATTTGCGGAATTCCAGGTGTTGTTTGCAGGTCGCGGAACAATGAAAGTGCAATCTTGAGCCCGCCTGTCCAGGAACTCGCAATTGAAAAAGTGGCTAAGTATGGAATAGGGAAACGGTTGGTCGGACTTGTTTTCGCTAATATATTGAAATTTGTAATAGATATCCCATTACGTGGCAAGATCTTTTTTGCATGTATATCGCGAAATTCTGGGTGCTATTTGCAGGTCACAGAACAATGGAAGGGAAATCTTGAGCCCGCCTGTCCAGGAACCCGCAAGAAGAAAAGTGGCTAAGTATGGAATAGGGAAACGGTCGCTCAGATTCCTTTTCACAAATATATTGAAATTTGTAATAGATATCCCATTACCTTGCAGGATAATTTCTGCATGTTTCTGGACAAGTTGTGTAGGGACAATCTGTGTGACTGTCTCCTTGAGGATTTTACTCATTAATGACAATCTTTACAGTATAATAATGTTTTTATAAACAATTTTTTTNACTCTTATATATATATATATATATATATATATATATATAAGTATGAAAAGCGGTCGGACAAGCTTCAAAGTAGGTTTAAAAGGGATACTCAGGAGAGGTGAGGGCCCGATGGTCAAATTGTATGTCTTTACAATATATGCATATATATATGTGTGTGTGTGTGTGTGTTTATAAACAATTTTTTATTATAAACAAGTGCGAAGGTGGCAGGGACAGGGAAGAGCAAGTAAGGAATGGCCAAGTATGAAAAGTGATCAGACGAGATTCAAAATAGGGTTACCAGGGATACTCAGGAGAGGTGAGGGCCCGACGGTCAAATTGTATGTTTTAGAAAATTTGAGTGCAAAATGCGTAAAATGGAAGAGGGCATGATGGGGCAGTCCAACGATCAGTTTTCATATTGCAAAATTCTGGGTGCTGTTTGCAGGTCACAGAACAATGGAAGCGCAATCTTGAGTCCACCTGTATGGGAACCTGCAATAAAAAAAGTGGCTAAGTAAGGAATAGGGAAACGGTCGGTCAGACTCGTTTTCGCTAATATATTGAAATTTGAATTAGATATCCCATTACTTGGCATGATATTTTCTGCATGTTTCTGGACAAGTTGTGTAGGGATAGTCAGTGTGACTGTCTCCTTGAGGCTTGTACTCATTAATGACAATCTTTACGGTATAACAATGTTTTTATAAACAATTTTTTATTATTATAAATAAGACTCTTATATATATATATATAAGTATAAAAAGCGGTCGGACGTGTTTCAAAGTAGGGTTACAAGGGATACTCAGGAGAGGTGAGGGCCCAAAGGTCAAATTGTATGTCTTTATAATATATATATATATATATATANATATATATATATATATATATATATATATATATAATGTTTTTATAAACAATTTTTTATTATAAACAAGTGCGAAGGTGGAGGGGACGGGGAAGAGCAAGTAAGGAATGGCCAAGTATGAAAAGTGGTTGGAGGAGCTTCAAAATAGGGTTACAAGGGATACTCGGGAGAGGTGAGGGCCCGATGGTCAAATTGTACGTCTCAGAAATTATGAGTGCAAAACACATAAAATGGAAGAGGGCATGATGGGGCAGTCTAGCGGCCAGTTTGTATATCGTGGAATTCTAGGTTCCATTTGTAGGCCGCGAAACAATTGAAGTGCAATCTTGAGCCCGCTTGTCCGGGAACCCGTAATCGAAAAAGTGGCTAAGTATGGAATAGGGAAACAATCAGTCATACTTGTTTTTGCTAATATATTGAAATTTATAATAGATATCCCATTACCTGGCAGGATCTGTTCTGCATGTTTATGGACAAGTTGTGTAGGGATAGTCAGTGTGACTGTCTCCTCGAGGCTTTTACTCATTAATGCCAATCTTTACGGTATAATAATGTTTTTATAACAATTTTTTATATTATAAATAAGACTCTTATATATATATGAAAAGCGGTCGGACGAGCTTGAAAGTAGGGTTACAAGGGATATTGAGGAGAGGTGAGGGCTCGATGGTCAAATTTTATGTCTTTATAATATACATATACATATACATATATATAGATAATGTTTTTATAAACATTTTATTACTATAAACAAGTGCGAAGGTGGCGGGGTCGGGGAAGAGAAAGTAAAGAATGGCCAAGCATGAAAAGCGATAGGATGGGCTTCAAAATAGGGTTACAAGGGATACTCATGAGAGGTGAGGGCCCGATGGTCAAATTGTATGTCTTGGAAATTTTGAGTGCAAAACGCGTAAAACAGAAGAGGGCATGATGTCTAGCGGCTAGTTTGTATATCGCGGAATTCTGGGTGCTGGTTGTAGGTCTCAGAACAATGGAAGTGCAATATTGATCCCGCCTATCCCAAAACCCGCAATCAAAAAAGTGGCTAAGTATGGAATAGGGAAACGGTCGGTCAGACTCATTTTCGCTAAATAAATTTTTTATAAACATTTTTTTTTTATAAACAAGTGCGAAGGTGGCGGGGACGTGGAAGAGAAAGTAAGGAATGCCCAAGCATGAAAAGCGGTTGGACGGGCTTCAAAATGGAGTTACAAGGGATACTCAGGAGAGGTGAGGGCCCGATGGTCAAATTGTATGTCTCATAAATTTTGAGTGCAAAACGCGTAAAATGAAAGAGGGCATGATGGGGCAGTCCAGTGGCCAGTTTGTATATCGTGGAATTCCGAGTGCTGTTTGTAGGTCATGGAACAATGGAAGCACAATCTTGACCCTCCCTGTCCTGGAACCCGCAATTGAAAAAGTGGCTAAGTATGAAATAGGGAAATGATTGGTCGGACTCGTTTTCGCTAATATATTGAAATTTGTAATAGTTATCACATTACCCGACAAGATCTTTTCTGCATGTATATCGCGAAATTCTGGGTGATGTTTGCAGGACACAGAACAATGGAAGCACAATATTGAGCCTGCCTGTCCGGGAACCTACAATCGAAAAAGTGGCCAAGTATGGAATAGGGAAACAGTCGATCAGACTCGTTTTCGCTAATATATTGAAATTTGAAATAGATATCCCATTACCTGACATGATCTTTTCTGCATGTTTATGGACAAGTTGTGTAGGGATAGTCAGTGTGATTGTCTCCTCGAGGATTTTACTGATCAATGACAATATTTATGGTTGTTGCATGGTGATTTGTTAGCATTAAACCTCAGTTATTGCATACTTGAAAATAAGTGCGAAGGTGGCGGGCACAAGAAACAACGATTAGGAATTGGATATTTCGTGAACCCGCCAACTCGACGATCCACGAAAGAGATTCCAAGAAATGGTCAAGTATGGAAAGAAGACAGACGAGCTTCAAAATGGGGTGACAATAGTTCCCTAGGAGACATGAGGACCCGACGGTCAAATTGTATGTCTCAAAACTTTTGAGTGCAAACTGTGTAACACGGAAGAGGGGATGATGTGGGAGTCCGACAATAAATTTGTATATCACATAAGTTTGGGTGTTGTTTGTAGGTCACATAAAAATGGAAGTGCAATCTAGAGCGTGCCTGTTTGAGAATCTGTGATCGAAAAAGTGGCTATGTATGGAATGGGGAAGCGGTCGGTCAAAGTCACGATATAAAACCACGAGTGCAAATGTGAACCCGTGAGTCCACCAACCCGCGCAGTTAGACATTTTCGGAAAAACGACTAATTAAGAAGAAAGAGAAAGTAGAGGGGAAAAAGAAACAAAAATTTGGTTAAGTATAGAAGAGGGAAAAGAAGGGATAATATATTTAAATCTGTAATAGATATCCAATTACCTGGCAAGATATTTTCTACACGTTTCTGGACAAGTTGTATACTTATTGCATAGTTGTAAACAAGTGTGAAGGTGGTGGGCACATGAAATAACGACTAGGAATTGGATATTTCCTGAATTCACCAAACCGACGATCTGCGAAAGAAATTCCAAGAAATGGCCAAGTATGGAAAGCGATCGGATGGGCTTAAAATAGGGTGACAAGGGTTCCTGAGGAGACGTGAGACCCCAACAGTCAAATTGGATGTCTCAGAACTTTTGAGTGCAAAGTGTGTAACAAGGAAGAGGGGATGATGTGGGAGTCCGGAAGTCAATTTGTATATCACGGAAGTCCGAGTGTTGTTTGCAGGTCACAGAACAATGGAAGTGCAATTTAGAGACTGCATGCCCGAGAATTTGTGATCGAAAAAGTGGCTAGGTATGGAATGAGGAAGCGGACGGTTGAAATCATTATACAAAAGCATGAGTGCAAATGTGAACCTGTGAGTCCGCCAACCCTCGTAGCTAGAAATTTTTGGAAAAATGACTAAGTAACCAGAAAGAGAAATTAGAGGGGAAAAATAAAGGGGAATTTGGTTAAGTATAGAAGAGGGAAAAGAAGGGGATGAAAGAGAGTGGGAAAGTAGAAAAGCGGAGGGAAATTTTCGTAAGCGGGAACTGGTCTCAAACAAGCCCCATTGTTGCAAAACCATCATTTTCTAGTCCAATATTTTATCCATTTACTCGTTTTCTATTGTTCTTGTACCATTAAAAAGGGTGTGAGCAAATGCTTTGTTGAAGATTTATTTTTATTGCAACTTGTGGGAGTAATTGCGTTCTTGATACATTCTTCAATGACTTGACATATTATTTTAATTATTAAACTTCCTACATGATGGGTTGTTAGCATTAAAGCTTAATAATTTCATATCTAGAAATAACAATGACGAACTTGAATTTTAATATTGTGGTTCATTTCATAGTCCCATTTGACTTCAACTACCATATATCATTTTTTTTATATCGCGAAGAAGAAATTTGGTAATTTCATTAATAAAGTAAAAGTGCTCAAATAGAGGCCAGGGGATGGACAACTAATAAAATGTTTCCTTTTGGAGTAAAGGAATCAAGGAAGGAAAATGGAAATAAGAGATCGTTTGCTCAACAAGGTTGAGATGAAAACAAAACTTCTAGGGCGGGGCCCCGACTGCCGCATCGTGAATTAGTGTTGCTATGTTATATCTGAATTACAAATAGAATTAAATGTTGGTTTGAAACTGTCTGAAATTCATTTATGTTTCCATAGAAGCCTGATGGGATCGACACAATGCATTGTCATATAATTGTTCTAAAACCACGAGATACCAAAATACATGTGCTTGAAACCACAATTCTTGACCTAATTTCCCCCTCTTTTCCCATGACCAAAACCGACCAAACTTCAAAGTTAGGGTATCTGAGAATACCGCATGCTCTCCCCTATCACCTAGGTCTACGTCTAGACTTTACCAATGAAATTTTAAACCCGAGGTGCGCATGCCTAATGAGTCTTACAGTCGTATGCTTAATTACATTAAAATAACTCCACCTCGAACTTTGCATTCAAGACTTTCACCATTGCTTCGAATTTGAGTAAGCCCATCAACACTCCACGTCCATGCTTGACTTGCCACCATCACCGCCAGATCTAACTTTACCTCCTCCAACAACTCATAATAATGGTCCACTATCATCTCATTGAGGAATTTCATCAAACACTTCATGTGCATCCTCGAAACTGCAGAACTTGACATACATAAGCAATGTACCCAAGAGGAAACCTTCTCTAATTGATGTCATGGTTTCCAACTCCGTCACCCCGCCAACCTTTTTCCTCAATGTCAAACAACCTTTCAAACTCATAGGATTTTTTCTCCTCACGGACATAGTGCCAAACCCTTGATTCTCTTGCAACAGACTCTCTTCCATGCACGAATTCCAATCTTCTCACAGCACTCATAGACCTTCACCTGACCTTATCTCTCATACCACTTGTTAGGATATTCACTTGCAAAACAAAAGTAATGAACAAAGATGATAAAGAAGATAAAAAATCACACACAACAAACATGAAATGGGGGCAATGACATTATTTTATTGTTTAATGAGATGGAGAAATGGTTTACAAATCCCAAAAATCTCCTCACATGCTTCTACATTTAACCATGAGAAATTTCAAATGCTTCTACATTTAACGCTTGAGAAATCTCCAAACAAATGTAACAACAAGGATGTGTTGTCACAACCCAACAAGTGAAACCCATGCCAAGCATTAAAAGGCACATGCCCACCTACGTACGCCCTTTCACACTACATTCAAACTTGAAATCATAGATTGATCTTTGATCGAAAAAGAAAAATGATGTGGTTTTTCTTGTAGCGTTGTTCTCACACGCCGTCAAATCGCAATGAAAAGAACATTTGACAAATACCAAAATGTGAAGAGATAAATGGATTCAACTTTTAATCAATCAATGACCATTATAGTGGATGAGAGTATTTTAATTTACGATTAATTTTTTTTATTATTAAATTATGTTATAATTGTATTTGTGAAAAAAATGACATGCAATAAAATGGATTGATTCCATATAATATTATTTTGCATTTAAAAATTAAATTTGAAATGTGATATGATAAAATATATTCTTTCTCAAGGTTGCTTTTTTGTAAATTAAATTTTAAATCCATTTGTTTTGAAAATTAGATTGCATTATTTAATTATATATAAAAAAATTATATGCATATAAATGAAGTAATATAATAATAATTTAATTTTAAGGTTACAATCAAGCTAGACACAAAATTAGTGTATGAGACTCTCTTGCGAAGCCATTACAACATACTCATTATGAGCTTAATATGTCATTTATGGGAATTGAACTCGGGTGGGGAGGATAACAATCATTCCTCACAACCATCCAAGCTAAACCCAATTGAAAATAATAATAATATACTATAATGTAAGTAACTACGAAATTAATTATAAATAATAATAATAAATATGACATTTAAGCTAATATTATATTAACGAGATTAGGTAAATGGATATGTTTTCTCTATTATCCCCCATCCTCACTTTTGATTTTCATTTTAAAGCAAAATAATGTAATATTATCTCTCATTTTTCCATGCAGGAAAATGGAAACTGCAATAGAGACATGGAAAACAACATGAAGCATAGGTGGTATCCATGCAGGAAATGACACGTGGACCCTACATCAATTATGACATTGAAACCATTTAGTTTTTGAAA
Source organism: Picea sitchensis (assembly GCA_010110895.2). NCBI lineage: Eukaryota > Viridiplantae > Streptophyta > Pinopsida > Pinales > Pinaceae > Picea > Picea sitchensis. Next base: position 176,811 of record SNQJ01S0001506.1, on the reverse strand, counting down.
GTATATAATCCATCTTGCTTTTATTTTTTACCAGTAGTTTGACTTGCCATGTTCGAAATTTCCGTTCCTAGCTTGCATGTTTTATCTCTTCAATGTATTTATGAAATTCATTCATAATGATTTCTCTATACTTCCAACTGGTTATAGTTAAGTACAATTTTCATAGTCACTTCCTTAAATAAATCATCTGGCTTGTGTGTCTCTATATGTGCCAGGACAAATAAAGTTATATGCGGTGGCAAAGAAACAACTATATATATTTTTGAATCCTACTGCATTCTTATAGATGTGGTACTCCTCTATAAGTTTTTTTCTATTGCATGTATAGTTCAAATGTGGGACTTAGAGAATATCCGTCGTAATGACTTGAAGCAATACAAAACGATAGAAAATGTTTTTTGCTTTTTGTTTTTTGAAATTAAGGTTCCTGGAAAATAGGACTAGGAATCACACACATTAAACATTCAAATTAAATAAACATAATCTCTTGACATTCAACATAGTTGAAGATAAAAATTTCTGAGAACATAAATATAAAAGGAGATAAAAATAGTTTTATTTGAAATATATCAAAACATAATATTATCTGTTACATATTCCTAGAAATTTAAATGCATTTGTCATATAGACTAGGATTGGGGATCCTGTGGACCATAAAAGAAATATGACTGTAGAAAGAAGAAGTGGTCGATGGTAGAGAGCAAGATCTGAAAAGAAGAAATTGGAAGGTATGAGTCTTTGGTTAGACATTTCTATTTAAAAAGGTGGAATAAATGGATTGATAAACAAAATAGGATGTGATTAGTATAGACTTACACTGATGGTATATATCTCCCCCTTTTCTATTTGCTTGTTGATGCCTTTTTATTGCTGTTGTCGACGACCATTGGAATCGTGCCAACTGTCTGTTTCCCTTCATCGACGAGATTATCCATTTCCCTTTGGACCCATTCTTCAATGTAGCCTCTCAAGGGGGACACATTGATCTCATACCGGATTTTTGTGTTGAAAATCTCATTTTCTAATTCCCTTAGATCGATAGAAAGATTACGCAAAGCCTGATCAATTTCTTCATTTTGTATTGAATAATCCACTAGCCAGTTGTCCATGTCATCTTCACCATATTCAAGGATGTTGTAAAACTTTTCTAAAGACAACCCCTTAAAAATATCAACTTGTTCATTGAAGGCTTTCTTAGTTAAGGGCAAGGAGTTGACGATTAAGTTGGGGTCTTGGACATCGTTGGTACTTCTGATTAAGTCTATTTGGGTCAACTTTCTGAATAATTTTTCTTTCTTTGATATGGCTTGTTCACATGATTGGACAATCAGATGCAGGTTCTTTACTTTCTCTTTCCAACATGCATTTAATTGAGTGATCCAGTTTGGGGAGGGGAGATCTCCTTGTCTTCTTCTCATATCTGTCATGTTGGTGACATAGATGCCAAAATGGATGACTGTGTCTAAATAGAAACGTTCTTCATTTTTAAAATCCTCCTGCAAATGTTTGTGCAAAGCATGTTCCCTCGTTCCAAGGGAAGCCATACTTTGTGATATTTCATAGGCCTCAATAATCAACTCCATTATTTTCTTGATATTCTTCTCCACATAGCATCTACACGATGCGAGGAGGCTGGATGATCCTTTTAACTTGGCTGCAGGGGTGGCATGCATGGTTATTGCTAAAGGACTGGAAAACAATGGCACAGGAATCAAATCTTCCTCCAATTCTTTGACTCAGTCTTTCAGTCTGGCATTCTCGACCTCAATGCCTCCAATGGAATCATCAAGAGCATCTCCGGTTGCTCGATGAAGTCGATAGATTTGGGATGACCGCATTTTCCCAAGGTTAATCTCTGAACGATATTTCCATTTCTTATTTTTTACATATCTCTTTTCAATAATTAAATTTTTAGACTCGCTATAAAAAATAACGCTTTGGAATACGAAGGATTCATCTTCATAAAAAATTTCAGTCTCAACTATTTCCATTGGGGGACTATGCTGGATCGTGTCCCTGGGCCGATCAACGTTGCAGAATACACTATCTAGATCAACCTCAAGTTCCATGTCCTCACTCTCAATTTCAGGCTCTTCTGCTTGCCCTACAATTTATTTTGTCTTCTCTTCACGGGAAGCTTGTGAGAACTATCAATTTTAGTGCAAGGAGGGTTCTTATCTCCTCCTCCGTTTAAAGAATTCTGGGTTGCTTTCTTACTGGGGTGGGCCGTTGGAGCAATGCTCCGGGATGTCGTACTCTTGGGAGAGGTATCCGGGGATTGAAAACGCTTCGCACCATGGCCTTTTACCTGTTGCTTGTACAATTCAGTGGTGCTTTGTAATGTCTCTAGGTCGTCGATGTCAGAAGCAGGAGTGTTTTCATCATTGTCTCTATTTTCACTCAGGCGTCTCTAGAAAAAAGAATTGTTGAAGCCAACTGCAAGTAAATGTTCTAAAAAAATTCCATAAGGGTCGAACCCTCTTAGCCTTTCAACATATCTTAGGTTTAAGTTGTTGAAATGGGCTGCAAATTCGTCAATTTTGTTGACGTTCCTCAACAAGAAGTCCCCAAATTTCCAAGGTAGAGGAATGAACTATTTTTTTCTCTTCTCATGGAATAGATGCAACCAATAGTTGTATTGCCTTGCTATTTCTGTAACAAACATTCTGTCCGTAATGTGACATGGAAGGAAAGAAGGATTTTCCTTGGAGCCAAAAATCCTTATCACACTGTAATTTTCCATTTGTTCAAGTGCCCCTTTCCTATGCAAAAACTTGGTTTCCCAGTCAGACATGCAGAGAGCATCCTTTCCTAACAATAAATCTTTGAAAACAGAGACAAATTCATTAAAAACCTCATAGAAATAGTGCGAGGCCTTGTTCCTCCACAAGGCCTGGTACCAAAAGGTTATTCGGTCGAATTCCCAGTTTACGTTCTTGGACACAAACCGTTTTGGAAACTAATAGCAATGCACTATCGCGAAAACCAAGTAGGATGACATATAAAAAAAATTCTCCTTTTTGAAGTGTGATAATTGGGAACAGATTTCAATGGAAATTAGCTTCCCCCAATAAAAAATGGCTTGTTCCTTGACTGTGAAATACAAAATATAAAGAACCATGCGGGAGATGCTTGCTGTGGATTCCTGTCTCGTTATTCTTGTAAACAACCAAGCAATTTCCCGTAATGGATTTCAAAATGAACTAACCTGCAAGCTTGTGATATCTTCAGGAATTTCCATCGAGTCTTCCAGGAACTTGGGCAAGAGGTCCAACCCGTTATCATGCTTTTTTAGGAACTGCTTGGAGCCTTCTCCTCTGAAGGTCAATGTTGGTTCCGACAATCTTAACGTCCTATGGAAGACCTGAGGTGACAAAGAAACATGAGAGTGGTCCCGCAGTGGAATAATTATTTGGCCTGAAATATATCTATTGGTGCACCAAGAGACCAACTCCTTATAGTAAAAAAATTCAGGAACACAGCCTGCACGAGCAATTCCAGATGTCCAAATTACTTTGTTCTGGGCGGATGGGGATGAATAGTAAGAGTATGCGCTGGACCACTAGAAGTTCTGGTCCTCATGCCCGAAGATGTTCACTGTATCTCCATAGAACTACTGTTGATCTGGTGCCATAAGTTTACGAGAATGCCTGTTTTCTCCAGACGATGCTTGAAATGAACAGTTGGAGGGGATAATATAACCCTCCACAAATGTTGGTTCAAAGCGCGTGAATGGGAAATCTCCTTGAGCCTTTCGCTCATTAATGACAATCTATATGGGTGTTGCATGATGAGATGTTAGAAGTAAAGCTTAGTTATTGCATACTTAGAAGTGCGAATGTGGTGGGTACAATGAAGAGCAATCAAGAATTGGAGGTTTCGTGAATGCGCCAATCGGACAACACGCGAAAGAAATTCTATGATGTTTGAAATTAACACTTGGAAGGGATAATATAACCCTCTGCAAATCTTGGTTTAATGCGTATTAATGGGAGATGTCCTCGATCCTTTTGCTCATTAATGCCAATTTTTATGGTTCCTGCATGATGAGTTGTTAACATTGAATCTTATTATTTGCATATTTAGAAATAAGACCTTATATATATATATATAATGCTTTTATAAACAATTTTTTTATTATAAATAAGACTCTTTTATATATATAAGTACGAAAAGCGGTTAGACGAGATTGAAAGTAGGGTTACAAGGGATACTAAGGAGAGGTGAGGGCTCGACGGTCAAATTATATGTCTTTATAATATATATAATAATAATAATAATGTTTTTATAAACAATTTTTTATTATAAACAAGTGCAAAGGTGGCGGGGACGGGGAAGAGGAAGTAAGGAATGGCCAAGTATGAAAAGCGGCCAGACAGGCTTCAAAATAGGGTTACAAGGGATACTCAGAAGAGGTGAGGGCTCGACGGTCAAATTGTATGTCTCGGAAATTTTGAGGGCAAAACGCAAAACGGAAGAGGGCACGATGGGGCAGTCCAACGGTTAGTTTGTATATTTGTGGAATTCCGGGTGTTGTTTGTTGGTCGCGGAACAATGGAAGTGCAATCTTGAGCCCACCTATTCGGGAACCCGCAATCGAAAAAGTGGCTAAGTATGGAATAGTGAAACGGTCAGTCGGACTCGTTTTCGCTAATATATTGAAATTTGTAATATATATCCCATTACGTGGCAAGATATTTTCTGCATGTATATCGCAGAATTTCGGGTGCTGTTTGTGGGTCGTGGAACAATGGAAGGGAAATATTGAGCCCGACTGTCCGGGAACCTACAAGCAGAAAAGTGGCTAAGTATGGAATAGGGAAACGCTCGCTCAGATTCCTTTTCGTGAATATATTGAAATTTGTAATAGATATCCCATTACCTGGCAGGATAATTTCTGCATGTTTCTGGACAAGTTGTGTAGGGAGAATCAATGTGTCTATCTCCTCGAGGCTTTTACTCATTAATGACAATCTTTACGGTATAATAATGTTTTCATAAACAATTTTTTTATTATAAGTAAGACTCTTTTTTATATATATAAGTATGAAAAGCGGTCAGACGGGCTTCAAAGTAGGTTTACAAGGGATACTCAAGAGAGGTGAGGGCCCGACGGTCAAATTGTGTGTCTTTACAATATATATGCATGCATGTGTGTGTGTGTGTGTGTGTGTGTGTGTGTTTATAAACAATTTTTATTATAAACAAGTGCGAAGGTGGTGGGGACGGGGAAGAGCAAGTAAGGAATGGCCAAGTATGAAAAGCGGTAAGACGAGCTTCAAAATAGGGTTGCAAGGGATACTCGGGAGAGGTGAGGGCCTGACGGTCAAATTGCATGTCTCAGAAACTTTTAGTGAAAAAAGCGTAAAATAAAAGAGGGCATGATGGGGCAGTCCAACGATCAGTTTGTATATAGTAGAATTTCGGGTGTTGTTTGCAGGTCGTGGAACAATGGAAGCACAATCTTGAGCCCACCTGTCCGGGAACCCGCAATCGAAAATGTGGCTAAGTAAGGAATAGGGAAATGGTCGGTTGGACTCGTTTTCACTAATATATTGAAATTTGTAATAGATATCCCATTAACTAGCAGGGTCTTTTCTGCATGTTTCTGGACAAGTTGTGTAGGGATAATTAGTGTGACTGTCTCCTTGAGGATTGTACTCATTAATGACAATCTTTATGGTATAATAATGTTATTATAAACAATTTTTTTATTATAAATAAGACTCTTATATATATATATGAAAAGCGGTCGGACGAGCTTCAAAGTAGGGTTACAAGGGATACTCAGGAGAGGTGAGGGCCCAAAGGTCAAATTGTATGTCTTTATAATATATATATATAATGTTTTTATAAACAATTTTTTATTATAAACAAGTGAAAAGGTGGTGGGGATGGGGAAGAGCAAGTAAGGAATGGAAAGTAGGGTTACAAGGGATACTCGAGAGAGGTGAGGGCTCGACAGTCAAATCCTATGTCTTGGAAATTTTGAGTGCAAAACACGTAAAATGGAAGAGGGCACGATGGGGAAGTCTAGCGGCTAGTTTGTATATCACAAAATTCTAGGTGCCATTTATAGGTTGCGGAACAATGGAAGTGAAATCTTGAGCCTGCTTGTCCGGGAACCCACAATAAAAAAAGTGTCTAAGTATGGAATAGGGAAACGATCGGTCGGACTCGTTTTCGCTAATATATTGAAATTTGTAATAGATATCCCATTACCTGGCAGGATCTGTTCTGCATGTTTCTGGAAAATTTGTGTAGGGATAGTCAGTGTGATTGTGTCCTCGAGGCTTTTACTCATTAATGACAATCTTTACGGTATAATAATGTTTTTATAAACAACGTTTTTATTATAAATAAGACTGTTATATATGTGTGTGTGTGTGTGTGTGTGTGTGTGTGTGTAAGTATATATCAGATGGGATTTAAAGTAGGGTTAAAAGGGAGACTAAGGAGAGGTGAGGGCTCGACGGTCAAATTGTATGTNCTTACTATAAACAAGTGCGAAGGTGGTGGGGATGGGGAGAGAAAGTAAGGAATGGCCAAGCATGAAAAGTGGTAGAACGGGATTCAAAACAGGGTTACAAGGGATACTCAAGAGAGGTGAGGGCCTGATGGTCAAATTGTATGTCTTGGAAATTTTGAGTGCAAAACGCGTAAAACGGAAGAGGGCATGATGGGGCAGTCTAGCGGCCAGTTTGTATATCGCGAAATTCTGGGTGCTGTTTGTAGGTCTCAGAACAATGGAAGCGCAATCTTGAGCCCACCTATCTCGGAACCCACAATCGAAAAAGTGGCTAAGTATGGAATAGGGAAACGTTCGGTCGGACTCATTTTCGCTAAATAACGTTTTTATAAACATTTTTTTATTATAAAGAAGTGCGAAGGTGGGGGACGGGGAAGAGAAAGTAAGGAATGGCCAAGCATGAAAAGCAATTGGACGGGCTTCAAAATGAAGTTACAAGGGATACTCAGGAGAGGTGAGGGCCCGACAGTCAAATTGTATGACTCATAAATTTTGAGTGCAAAACACGTAAAACGGAAGAGGGCATGATGGGACAGTCCAACGGCCAGTTTGTATATCGTGGAATTCTGGGTGCTGTTTCCAAGTCGTGGAACAATGGAAGCACAATCTTGAGCCTCCTTGTCCTGGAACCTGCAATTGAAATTTTTTATGAGTATAGAATAGGGAAATGATCGATCAGACTCATTTTCGCTAATATATTGAAATTTGTAATATATATCACATTACCCGACACGATCTTTTCTGCATGTATATTGCAAAATTCTGGGTGATGTTTGCAGGACGCGAAACAATGGAAGAAGAATATTGAGCCTGCCTGTCTGGGAACCCACAATCAAAAAACTGGCCAAGTATGGAATAGGGAAATGGTCAGTCGAACTCGTTTGCACTAATATATTGAAACTTGTAATAGATATCCCATTACCTGACATGATATTGTCTGCATGTTTCTGGACAAGATGTGTAGGGATAGTCAGTGTGACTATCTCCTCGAGGATTTTACTGATTAATAACAATATTTATGGTTGCTGCATGGTGAGTTTTTATCATTAAACCTCAATTATTTCATACTTGAAAATAAGTGTGAATGTGGCGGGCACAAGAAACAATGATTAGGAATTGGATATTTCATGAACCTGCCAACCCGACGATCCGCAAAAGAGATTCCAAGAAATGGAAAAGTATGGAAAGCAGATGGACAGGCTTCAAAATGGGGTGACAATAGTTCCCCAGGAGACGTGAGGACCTGATGGTCAAATTGTATGTCTCGAAACTTTTGAGTGCAAACTGTGTAACACGGAAGAGGGGATGATGTGGGAGTCCGACAATAAATTTGTATATCGCGGAAGTCCAGGTGTTGTTTGTAGTTCACAGAATAATGGAAGTGCAATCTAGAGCCCGCATGCCCGGGAATCCGCGATCGAAAAAGTGGCTACGTATGGAATGGGGAAGCGGTCGGTCGAAGTCGCGATATAAAACCACAAGTGCAAATGTGAACCTGTGAGTCCGCCAACCCGCGCAATTAGACATTTTTGGAGAAACGACTAAATAAGAAGAAAGAGAAATTAGATGGGAAAAAGAAACAAGAATTTGGTTAAGTATAAAAGAGGGAAAAGAAGGGCTAATATATTCAAATCTGTAATAGATATCCAACTACCTGGCAAGATCTTTTCTGCATGTTTCTATACAAGTTGTATACTTATTGTATACTTGGAAAGAAGTGTGAAGGTGGCGGGCACATGAAATAGCGACTAGGAATTGGATATTTCCCGAACCTGCCAAACCGATGATCTGCGAAAGAGATTCCAAGAAATGGCCAAGTATGGAAAGTGATCAGATGGGCTTAAAAATAGGGTGACAAGGGTTCCCGAGGAGACGTGAGGCCCCGATAGTTAAATTGGATGTCTTGAAAATTTTGAGTGCAAAGTGTGTAACATGGAAAAGGGGATTATGTGGGAGTCCTGAAGTCAATTTGTATATCACGGAAGTCGGGGTGTTGTTTGTAGGTCACAAAACAATGGAAGTGCAATTTAGAGACTGCATGCTTGGGAATCCACGATCGAAAAAGTGGCTAGGTATGGAATGGGGAAGCGGTCAGTTGGAATCGTTATACAAAAGCATGAGTGCAAATGTGAACTCATGAGTCCGCCAACCCGCGCAGCTAGAAATTTTCGGAAAAATGACTAAGTAACCAAAAAGAGAAAGTAGAGGGGAAAAATAAAGGGGAATTTGGTTAAGTATAGAAGAGGGAAAAGAAGGGGATGAAAGAGAGTGGGAAAATAGAAAAGTGGAGGGCAATTTTCGTAAGCGGGAATTGGTCTCAAACAAGCCCCATTGTTGCAAAACCATCATTTTCTAGTCCAATATTTTATCCACTTACTCGTTTTCTATTGTGCTTGTACCGTTAAAAAGGGTGTGAGCAAATTCTTTGTTGAAGATTTATTTTTATTGCAACTTGTGGTAGTAATTGTGTTCTTGATACATTCTTCAACGACTTGACATATTATTTTAAGTATTAAACTTCCTTCATGATGGGTTGTTAGCATTAAAGATTAATAATTGCATATCTAGAAAAAACAATGACGAACTTGAATTTTAATATTGTGGTTCATTTCATAGTCCCATTTGACTTCAGCTACCATATATCTTCTCTCTTTTTTTCTTTCGTGAAGAATAAATTTGGTAATTTCATTAATAAAGTAAAAGTGCTCAAATAGAGGCTAGGGGATGGAAAAATAATAAAATGTTTCATTTTGGAGTAAAGGAATCAAGGAAGCAAAATGGAAATAAGAGATCGTTTGCTCAGCAAGGTTGAGATGAAAACAAAACTTCTAGGGTGGGGCCCCAACTGCTGCATCATGAATTAGTGTTACTATGTTATATCTTCATTACAAATAGAATTGAATGTTGGTTTGAAACTGTCTAAAATTCATTTATGTTTCCATAGAATCCTGATGGGATCGACACAATGCATTGTCGTATAATTGTTCAATGCTCCATATTAGATCAAATTACTTGAGCCAATACAATATTGAAGAAATAAAAGACTATCCAACCATGAAAATGAGAAGAGGCGTTAAATTCAGCAAAGAAGCACCAACCAAGATTCCAAGGCAATTTTTTTAAAAGTAAAGCTATAAAAAAAATAGTGGGCAGTTTATATTTATCCATAAACATTGGACTGATTTCTTTACATCGAAGCATTGAACATTTTTGTCATAAATACAACTATAAGACCTATAAAAAAAAAGAAACATGCATACAATTTTGTGTTGTTCCTCTAGTGCGACAACATGCAGGAGCCATCAAGAAGTTCTTGAACATGCATACAAAACTCATTACCGTGATTTTTTAGGAAGTCCTTGCAGTCTTCTCCTCATAAGGTCAATGTTGGCTGCCACAATCTCAATATCTTGCGGAAGGCCTGAGGTGACAGAGAAATAGGAGAGTGGTTTCGCAGTGGAATAATTCATTGGCTTAAAACATGTCAGAAACACTCTTGATCCTGACGCTGGCGACTTGGAGACATTGCAAAGCACCACTGAATTGTACAAATAACAGGTAAAAGGCCCCGGTGAGAAGAGTTTCCAATCTGCGGTCACCATTGCCAAGACTACGACATCCCACAACATCGCTCCAACGACCCACCCCAGTAAGAAAGCAACCCATAATTCTTCAAACATAGGACGGCATAAGAACCCTCCTCGCGGTAAAATTGATAGTTATCACAAGCATCCCGTGAGGAAGAAGAGAAAAAACGTTATAGGGCAAGTGAAAGAGCCGGAAACTGAAAGTGAGGACACACCAAGAGACCACCTCCTTACAATCAAAGACTTCATGGACACAGCTTGCATGAGAAATTCGAGAGGTCCAAATTACTTTGTTCTGGGAGGAAGGGGACCAAGAGACCCCCTCCTTACATGCAAATACTTCAGGGACACAGGTTGCACGAGCAATTCCAGATGCCCAAATTACTCCATTTCGGGCAGAAGGAGATGAGTAGTAGGAATATACCTTGCACCAGTGGGAGTTCTGGTCCACACCCCCTAAGATGTTAATTGTATATCCAGAGAACATGAGCCTGGTCCCGCAATAGAATAATTCTTTGGCTTGAAATATATCTTTGGGCGCATCAAGAGACCATTTCCTTACAGTCAAAGACTTCAAGGACAAAGGCTATACCAGGGACAAATCCAAACCCAATCTAAAACCCTAAAAATGAAAGGAAAGGAAACATCTCTGAGGGTGAGGATTTCCATCCGAGTCGAGAGACTCAAACTCTCGATCTGCAAAGTGGCTATTGCGTTCAACGTCGATTTATTTTCTAAAACCCCTTCCTTTGGTCTTGTCAGGGCCACCATCGTCGAGCAGGAAAGTGCCCCTTGTTATGGTTGATTTCAATTTGGGCGCAGGAGTGGGAACAACGTCTACATTTCCATCATCCATCACTGTATCATCGTTCTTCATATCATCTTCATCCGGCTTGAAATCGACTGCATCAACCTCTACAACGACCATCAATGCAGGCAGGTGGATTTTCTGAGCAGGGGGGTTGCCTTGGAATTCTTTGGCTTGAAATATATCTCTCGGTGCACCAAGGGACCATCTCCTTTTTTTCTTCTGGGTGGAGGGAGATGAGTAGTAAGAATATGCCCTGGAGCACTGGAACTTCTCGTCATCATGCTTGAAGGTGTTCACTGTATCTGAACATAATTGTTGTTGAACTATTGCCATAAGTTAACGAGAATGTCCATTTTCTCCATATGATGTTTGAAATGAACATTCAAAAGGGATAATATAACCCTCCACAAATCTTGGTTTAATGCGTATCAATGAGAGATATCCTCGAGCCTTTCGTTGATCAATGGCAATCTCTGCGGTTCGTGCATAATGAACTATTACCATTAAAGCTTACTAATTGCATACTTAGAAAAAAGTGCGGAGGTGGCGGTGACGACGAAGAGTGATTAAGGATTGGAAATTTCGTGAAGCCGCCAACCAGACAACGCATGAAAGAGATTGCATGATGCTTGAAATGAACACTCATAAAGGATAACAAAACCCTCTGCAAATCTTGGTTTAATTCGTATTAATGACAGATCTCCTCCAACCTTTTGGACATTAATGACAATCTTAATGGTCCTTGCAAGATGAGCTATTAGCATTAAAGTTTAATAATTGCATATATATAAAGAAGTGAGAAGGTGTCGTGGATGACGAAGAGCGATTAAGCGTTGGAAATTTCGTGAACCCGCCAACCCGTGAAATAGATTCCAAGAAATGGCCAAGTATGGAAAGCGGTCGGTTGGGATTCAAAACAGGGTCACAAGTTATATTGCAAAATGTGTAACATGGAATAGGGCATAGTGACGGATTTCAGCGGTCAATTTGTATATCGTGGAACTTCGGGTGTTGTTTGTATGTCATGGAACAATGGAATCACAATGTTGAGCAAGCATGGCCGAGAATCGACGATGAAAATAGTGGCCAAGTATGGAATGGGGAAGTCGTTGGTCGGAATCATGATATAAAAGCATGAGACATATTCAGAACATGGCATATTGACGGGCTTCAAAATAGGGCCACAAGTTATACTTAGGAGACGTGAGGGCCCGATGGTCAAATTGTATGTCTCCGAACTTTTGATTGCAAAATGTGTAACACAGAACAAGGCATAACGACATACTTCAATAGTCAATTTGTATATTGTGGAACTTTGGGTGTTGTATATAAAAGCATGAGACATTCAGAAAAACGACTAAGTAACCAGAAAGGGAAAGTAAAGGAGAAAAAGAAAGGGGAATTTGGTTGTCAATTTATAGATCACGGAAGTCCGGGTGCTGTTTACAGGCGGTGAAACAATGGAAACGCAATGTTGAGCCTGCCTACCTGGGAACCCGCGATTCAAAAAGTTGTTGAATATGAAACGAGGAAGCGGTCGGTCGGATTCGTGATATAAAAGCATCAGTAGAAATATGAACACCTGAATCCGCCAACCCGTGCACCTAGACATTTTCCAAAAAAATGACTAAGTTACCAGAAAGGGAAAGCATAGGGAAAAAATAAAGGGGATGGCAATTTTGGGAAGCGAGAATTGGTGTTAAGAAAGCCCCATTGATGGTCTTAACAGTAACTATGAAGTGCATTAAACAAGTGAACATGCTCTTCAATCAAGGAATAGATAAAGCGAGTCATACTTATACTTTCAAGGATGTGTTTGCATAAGAGAAGCATCGAAAAGCCACAGGAAAATCAATTTTGGGATGTTCAAGTAAAATTATTGTACTGTCAACTTCACCGTAAGTATAACAACGACGAATTTTAATTTTGATTTTTTGTGGTTGATATGATATTTCCATTGGAATTCACATAGCATATATCCCTTTATTTCAAAATATTTATGAATATGGATTTTGGTAAGTTCATCGATCAAATAAAACTGCTAAAATGAGCCACATATTACATTTGCTTCAGAGACGTTACATTAAAAGGAAAAGCATGTCCTGTGTATTATTTAAGATCATATAAAAACCGTTAAGATCTTGAATGTATCATTAATTTTCCAGAACGAAGCATACAACCAAGAGCCAAGTAAACACCACATGTATTGAAAGTCGAGGCAGAAGGCAACGCATGAACACATAAGGCACCAAGGGAGATCCCACAAGGGTTCATAGAGAAGTACACATCGACCTATGCATCAAACAATTTGATATAAAAAAACACATGTGGCATTGGTTTTCTCTTACATGTGGGATATGTTCACATTAGAAAATAATCGGGCCCATGAGAACCCTGAACTACAACAGGAAAGCACACGAACAAAAGTCTACCAAACACAAGACAACACAAAACCAACGAAGTTTGGGCATTTTATCCCAGCTATAACCAATTCCCCAAATGGGCACCAAGAAACTTTCCGATTACTATTTTACCATGAAGCAAGATCACTATGGAAATTTTCTTCTGATAGTACTATGTTCTATCAGTACCAGTTCTAACAATGCCAAATTTCCAATATTATTGGAAATGCCTGATGGTTCCGTTCAGAGGAGAAATCAATTTTGACGGTTCAAAGGATGGACCTGATTTATTCACAGTTGGATACTTTGTATGGGGTTTGTCCTCATGCTTCTCATTCCTGGTCTGAACAATCTTATGCGCTTCCTGTTCAATTTTCCATGGCACTGCAAAACTCTATTCATATCCTCATTGGGTAGCATGGACATATACACATGCTATTGTTTCATTTCCTGCCAATGCTTGATATGATTTTTTTTTTAGTCGATATGTAGTATTTCATTGTCCTCATTTAAGGTAAATTTTCTATGGATCCAAAAGTCGCGCAACATGTAGACACGGTTTGCCTTTTTCTGTAGGTATACTTCATATGGAAATTCTGCTAACCCAGGAAGTACATCTTGTAACAGAGGTTTTCTAATTGTACAATGTACGATTGTGTTGCCGACGGTTTTGATGGCAGTGTTGAGACAATGTCTATATATGTAAGGGAATTCTTTACTGCATCGTAGATAATCAATTGTACCATCATTTACGAAAGAAGAGGGAGAATCATGAGAGTTGCATTTGGCACATACAAGATCGAAGGGGGTCGAGTGTGCATTCACTGCAACCAAAACACTATCAACCTAGGCACGTGAGCACAACAATTAATATATTGAACAATATAATATACAACTGCACAACAAAAAAAATCTACAGAAAATTGGTGAAGGCAATCTGTATGCGGAAAGCGTGGATGGAATTGTAGATGTATACACACAACAATTGTTGAGCTAGTTAGTTTCTTGAGATCTTGTACTATGTATGTTCACAATTATGTTACAAATGTTGCTTGGGTTGTGTGAAAGATCCTTTCTTTGACATCTCTTTTGTTTGTTATATTTTTGAAGAGCATAAGTGGAAATTCCCCTTTATGCAATTTCTGTTCCATTTAGGAAAACAAATTTGAATACGTGTCGAATAATTGCAGCTGCAACATGGAACAATGAAATAGTTGTGTAACATAACCGATATACATGGACATGTGAAAGTAAAGGACAAAACTAGATATGGAGAACAATACCATTGCCTTGTCGTTGTTTGACTCTCCATATTTTATATGGAGAATGTGTTGCAAGCCAAGTTTTCTCGCGAGTGTGACAACTGCACCAATGGTTCTGATTGGGTAAGTGTCTTTGCTTTGTGCAAGTTGGCTGATTGCTGTGTCCGGTACGAAACGATATTATGAACAAATCGTGGGAATTTTTTCCACAATACTTGTTTCGTTGAGTGATATAATCCGATCACAATCACCACGGTCATACATTGTTTTGGGAAATATATTATAATTTGTAATGGATATCCCATTACATGATAGTATCTTTTCTGCATGTTTCTGAACAAGTTGTGTAGGGATAGTCAGTATGATTTTCATCATGGCTTCCTTGTCTGTCATGTCAGCATGCACATTGCATCTAGTTTTGTTTTCCTTGTCCAAGTAGGTGCTATACACGACCATTATGTCCCCGACGAACACTTGTCCAATTCGACGACTGTTCAAGCCTTCTATTGATAGTATTTTGGGTGTTATATGTTTAGACCTGGTGACATTTTTTGAACAGGAAAAGTATTGTGAATGGTAGGCTGCATTATTTTTTGGTTTTCTTTTTTTCCTAGCATAAATGTACAAGTAGACACACAACTTGGATGAAGTATGGAGGCCAGAGTTTTGTAACCAGACCTCTTAGTTTGCGGAACTTGCACTATGTTCAACGTCTCACTTGCTCTCATCGATACTTCTTATGAACTGCAAAGTATGTGTTGTAGATGACATCAACATATTTATCATGGCATAGATCAATAAATAGCTCAAGATATTTGTTTGGTAAACTTATCAGGAGCCCAATGTATGAATATTTACCTTTGGCCTTGTCATTTTGTTGATGTTTGTGATGATTGACTGCTGAAGCCCATGTCACTAGTCCAACTTTTTCTAATGCAAGCATGTGCAGATGAACATCAAAAGGACTAAATATGCATATGCATTGTATATTGTTCACAATTGTTCTGAATTTCACATACAGGCTCGAAGGAGATGGAATACGAAATAGGGTGTCGAGGGATACTCAGGAAACATGAGGACCCGACGGTCAAATTGTATGCCTCAAAATTTTTTACTCTAAAAATGTGTAACACAGAACATGGCATGATGGGGGAGTACGACGACCAATCTGTATATCACGGAACCCCCAAAGCTAGAGCTGCAATCTTGAGCCCACCAGCCTGGGAACCCGTGATCGAAAAAGTGGCTAAGTATGGAATGAGGAAGTTGTCGATCGGAGTTGTGATATAGAAGCATGAGTATAAATGTGAACCTGTGAGTCCGCCAACCCACACACCTATACATTTTCAGAAAAAAAAACGACTAAGCAAAGCAACCAGAAAGTGAAAGTAGAGGGGAAAAACAAAGGGGAATTCGATTAAGTATAGAAGAGGGGAAAAAAAGGGATAATAGAGAGTGGGAAAATAGAAATGGGGAGGAAAATGTTTGGAAGTGGGAAGTCTCAACAAAGGCCCATTGTTGCCAAATCATCGTTTTCTAGTCCAATATTATATCCACCTACTCGTATTGTGTGTTTGATTTACTATCACAATTGGTATACCTTTTCAAACATTGTACTTCTACCTCCTCTGCTGTGGCATATACGATTTCTTCCTCTTGTCCAACTAATCTGTTTCTTTCAATATAGCAACACATAAAATACAATGGACATGAAGGTAAGTTAGTATGTAGAAAGACATGTAAAAAAATAAATACAGTTCTATTTATTTTAATGTAGCAGCACAAAGAATACAATTCACATGAAGACAAGTTACTATGTAGGAAGATACGCAGTATCTACATACAATAAATTAGGTGCAAAGCAATAGAACAAGTAGAACAAGTATACAGACAATAAGTGAAATACTAAACAATGGAATATGAAATAAGAGTAGAGGCATGCACCTTTGTATCTCCTCTTCGACATTTGTGGCAAAGAGTCCATTGTCTTCTCCAATTATTCTGTTTGTTTAAATGTAGCAATGCAGAAAATACAATGGACATGAAGGTAAGTTGGTATGCACGAAGACATGTAAAAAAATAAATACAGTTCTATTTATTTCGATGTAGCAGCATATAGAATACAATTGACATGAAGATAAGTTATTATGTAGGAAGATATATAGTATATACATACAATAAATTAGGTGCAAAGCAGTAGAACACATATACAAACAATAAATGAAATACAAAACAATGGAATATGAAATACGAGTGGAAGCATGCACCTTTGTATCTCCTCTTCTACATTTGCGGTAAAGAGTCCTTGATCTTCTCCAGTTATTTTGTTTGTTTCAATGTGGGAACACACAAAATACAAGTAATATGTACATACAATAAATGAGAATCAAAGGAATAAAATGGAAGAGAGATAGAAACATGGACCTTTTCTTTTCTTGATCCATGGTTGTAATTATATAGAATTTTTTCTATCCAAAATATATTACAAGCCAAAAAATATTAAGAAATCGCATGGTCGTAGCTGAATGATTTGGTTTTGTGCAACAAAGTATCCAGATATGCTTTGAGACATGGAAATATAATTTTGTAATATCTTTGATGTATATTTCATAATTCAAGTACAAGACAAATTGCATCGTGGTTAGACCAATCTGTGTATAAGATAAAGAGGTTGTATTATGATATGTGCACATTTCACCATATATGGTTAATAAGTGTGCTTTGCACATGTTTTATCTTAACCAAAAGAAAACGAACATTTTAATTGCACATGTAGTTTTCCAATTATTTGTTATGGAACTATTTTGTAGCATGTCAACACCGAAGTATCCTAGAATGATGTTCGTCCAGATGTAAATGGTGTGATGCATTTGAGAACACATTCATTATGTTAGAAATGTTGCACGCGAAGCGACATAGAGATTGAATATTTCAATTTGCAATCCACGAAACACTACTCTTGCTAGCACCATCTCAACATACGTTTCTTCTACAAGAACATTTTGAAAAGGCATGTAGGTATGGTTCAGAGTTAGGAGAAAAAAATGGATCAAAATTTAAGAGCAGGATGGAAAGATATACCAATTTTATGCAATTTTGTTGCATCCTAGGCACGGTTGTACCATACCTATCCCTTCTACACCTACATTCAGTTTTCTTCCACAAGAACATCTTGCAAAGGCAACAAGCTTGACATCGTATTTTTCATGCGAAAGACACGGATTCGATTCCCCTATGAGATAGGTAGGTATGGGATAGGCGTTAGATTTCCACTTCGTCACACACGATAAAGGACCGTAATTTGCAATGCTAGAAAAAATGATAGCCGAAGTTGTGCACACGACATTTCCATGGACATGGTGCAGAGTCTCGGGAAAAAATCGAAGGAAAATTGAAGAGCAGGAGAAAAAGATATGCCAACCTCTATGGAAAGTCTGCAGGACAAGAATGACGAATAAATACCTAAACATTCTTACTTGCAAAATTAAAACAACGAATAGTAAACAATGAATACGAATGAAAGTCTGCTATTGAAACTTACTCGTTAATGATGAACGACAAAACCGCAAGTCCACTTGTAGGAGCAGGACCTGAACACTGGAAAGTGAAAAAAACAGCTCCAACTGCCAACGCAGGACGCCAACCTTAGAAATACAAAGCAAACAAAAGCAAGCAACAAGCAACAAACCAATGAGCAAGCACCAACATGCCCAACTGTAGTTGCAGGACCTCAAACTTGCAAACTTGAAGCAAACAACAAAAAGCAGCAACCGAGGAACCAACAAACAAGAAACGACCATTGAACCAATAAACAATATATGTATCTTCAATGATCTCCAAATTGCATTCAAAGCATAGAAGAAATCTGAAACATATGATGACCATGCGAGTGGAAATACTGAAAAATGTTACTTTCAAACTGCAAACAATAAACAACAAAGAATGAATATGAATGAAATTATTGTATTGAAACTTACCCAACAACGATGAACGACATAAGCACATATCGATTTGTGGGTGCAGGACTTGAACCTTGCAAAGTAAAAAAAAAAGCTCCAACTACGGGTGCATGACCCCAACCCTGCAAAGTTGAAGAAAACAAAAGAAAGTAACAAGCACCAACAAGTCCAACTACAGGTGCATGTCCTCAACCTTGCAAAGTTGAACCAAACAACAACAAGCAACAACTGATGAACCAACGAACCAATGAACAAGAAGCAACCAATGAACCAGTAAACAATATATATATCTTCAATGATGACTAAATTGCATTCCAAGCATAGAAGAAGTATGAAACATATGATGGCTATGAAACTGACGGTGGACAACAATATTGTCTAAATTCACTGCAACATTGTATGGAAAAAATCGAGGAAAAATGTACTGTGAGAAGGCTATTTAAGTAAACATTTAAGTTTGTCAAACTTGTTTAAGGGCATCGTGCTATGCAAACATTTAAGTTGTTAGGCCTGTTTAAGGGCCTCGTGCTATGTAAACATTTAAGCTGTCAGGCCTATTCAAGTACCTCAAAAAGAGTGTCAATGCTCAAAACTTTCGGTATGTAAACATTTCAATACAAATAGAAATAATAAAAACATTAAAAAAAAGCGTCGATGCTCATAAATTTTGGTATGTAAACATTTCAATAAAAATAAAAAAAATTAAAAAAGAGCGTTCATGCTCAAAACTTTGGATATCTAAACATTTACAACATTGGGAACAACGAAGCTGACAATAAGACTTCCAATCTATTCTCTAATGAGATGATGACAAATAATGTATTTTTTTATTATATGAAAAATAATGTTTTTACTTCTATAGTTCGAACAATACAATTGATGCAAAAATTTGTAGTCAAAGGACATATTAATATGAAGTCAACGAATTATCGATCGCTATAGTCCCTCTACGCCTTCGACACAGACTAATAAGAGCATAGAGGTTGACAACTACAAAAGTATTGTGTGTGTATTAACCTATGGATACACACAAATATTTCAAGACATCCATCAAAGCATCCTTGAAGTAAGGTGGTGGCATATAAACTCTCTCTCTCTTTCTCTCTGATGCATGAGCATCGTCAGCAAAGCCCACGTGGAGGGACAACTCAGCGCCATAGCGCACCTTTTAAATTAATCGAAATCTAAAAGCTGGCGTTTATTCTGCAGATCCGTTTTGAACGGATGATTGAAGAAGATAAAAACACTCTGAAACTGAATGATCACGAGAGGTCTGGGAGTTTCACTCTCAGTCTTGAATGTAACGGAGCTTGAGTAGTTGTTAGCTATTACTTCGATAGGAGAGGTAGTCGGAGGGAACCCTAGGAACCTTCATGTATATGTAGATGCATGGCATGCCCAAATGAGGATGTTGGAGTATTTTCATTGAATAGGAAGTAGATTAGTTTGTTTTGAGAGAGATGAGACTCTATTATAGTCCAACCTTCACATATTGTAATTAGAAATTTATTTTAATAGAAAGAAAGTTGTTTTTCCTGCATATGAACTTTCTGTGTGTTTATGTATTTCATGAATGAATGCTGCGGATATATGATAAGTTTCATTTGCAGTAGGAGATATATTTCTTTTATTGTCGTTGAAATTGTTATATCACTCTGGGTTCTTTAGGCTATGCAAGGAGTGCACAACAAAACATTGGAGGTTCTGTAGCCAACACAAGGAGTGTGCATCTGAATTATGTGGAGTCAGAAAGAACATGCCAGGAGGGCGCACCAAGGTGATAACAATATAAAGAGGGACCCGAAGGTTACTAATTATCTTAGAGGGGAAACTGTGAAGAGGAAGAACTCCACGTTGAGTTCAGAGATAAACATAGTTACTGAACACTCTATAAGAAGGAGCTCTGCAAGGTGTGCATTGAGCAGTAGGTTGCTAGGAGGGCATGAAGTTTTCCTTTGAAAGGAAAGAAAAGGACCGAGAACCTTAGGAGACTGAGTAAATTGAAAATCTCAGGAGAGATAAATCTTTCCAGAAGTATAGACGAGGCCTAAGGGATGGACTCGTAGGAGGAACAAAGGCCAAGACCTTTGGTTACTTAGAAAATCCTCTAAGTCGGAGGAAGTCACAAGCTTAGGAGGAGTAGTGAAAATTTGCATGCAGAGCGTAAGTGTGTGCCCGAGTCGAAGACAATATTCATTGTCAAAGATTAGGAGGAGAAGCAAAGACGAGACCCTTTCAACTAGTTTTGCAGGAGAAATTTCAAAGACCAAGAACTTTGGACACTTAGAAAATTTCCCAAATACGGAAGAACAAAGAAGATCAGGAGGAGGAGCGACAAAAACCATCAGATCGACTGCAGGAAGAGATATGGACCGTCAGATCAGGGTCCAGGATGAAGAAGGAAGCACATAGGAGAAGAACAGATTCCAACCATTGGATTCGAGCGCGAAGGACCATCAACCATTGGATCTAAGGTAAAGTGCATGAGCTTTAACCCTTGGGTGCAAAGGAGAGTGGGCTTGTCAAAGTCCCGAAGTCCCGAAGTAATTTGGGACCGTCCATCGTCAAGGAGGACAGGTGGCGTGAGATCCACCATTTCAGAATTTTGTGGACAAGGAGAGCTCAGAAACAACTGAAGTAAATCTTGGGCATTGATCGCCAGGAGGAATATGTGTCAAGAGATCATGCATTTCAGGTAAAAACACTCCGAGAGAAATGGGTGCATAAAATTTTGAAAATCCTAAAGCCCGAAGAGCTGAAGAGTCGAAGCGTCAAAGAGCTAAAGCACCGAAGGGCCGAAGAGAATCTGGACCATCAGATCCAGAGGGTATGTGGAGAAATATCGTGAACTTCGGGAGTAAGTACTCCAAGAGAAAAGAAAAGGAGAAATTTGAGACTTGAAATTTCCAAAGGCCGAAGTCCTAAAGCGGACGACAACCGTTGATTTGAAAGTGGATGCATGGAACCAGATCTGGAACTCTAGAGGAAAGCAGAGGGTGAGAGCATCAAAGTCCCGAAGGAAATCTCGATCGTTGATCAAGGAGGAGGTCGAAGGACCGTTGATCTGGTCTTGGTTGAAAAAGTGTCGAAGTCCCGAAGAGGATCAAGGCTGTTGATTTGGAGAAGACGCATGGAAGAAGATCTGTCACTCCAGGGAAAATCACTCCAGAAGAAACGAGGATTTAAGAATTGAAAGTCCCGAAGGCCAGACTCGTAGAGGAGATCGTGGCCATAGATTAAGGGGGGACAAGTGTCTATAGATCTTCCACTCCGGAAGATTGTCATACGAGGAAAACAAAGTTTGGGAACTGAAAATCCCGCGGAGGAAATCATAGCCACACATATGTAGTGACAGGTGTCAACAGATCTTCCACTCCATAAGATAGCTACTAAAGGGGAAGCAAGATTTGAGAGTTGAAACTCCCGAAGGCTGGAGAGCCGGAATCAATCATAGCCATTGATTCAAGAGGGAGCTATGTGTCGACAGATTGTGGAGATATGGGATCGTGCGTGGAAGGAGGAAAGAAGGTAGGAAAGCAAGGTAGATAGAAATCGTTGATCATAGATCATCGCCGAAAGCAAGAGATCGATGATCGGGAAGGATTGTGGGGCTAGGACATGCTCAGACGTTAATTTTCCTTGAGTGGGCCGCAATTGAAACCATGGTATTTCCAAGGGCATACATGGTGTTTTGCAAGGAATTGCGGGGTGAAAAGTGGGTTGGTCTAAAACCACCCTTGGACAAGCCCGCAATCACATATTTCCACGAGGTCATAGCCCAGGGCCATATGAGGGAAGGGGATAATGGAAAAAGGGCTAGTTCCTGAAACCCGATGTTTTGGAAGCGCACAGGAATAGCCCGCAGGTCTATCAGAAGCTTCACACAGAAGGAAGGGGGACATGTGTAAGATTAATAAGGGTCTAGCAAAGGCCCGAAGAGTCAATTTGACTCAACATATTGGAAGGTCTTGGACCGGGAGGTCACAAAACCCCAGGAGGGTAGGGGGGTCTGCATTAAGTGGCATCATATCTGAATTGTTGCTTGTAGACAACAGGCAAAAGAGGAAGAGAGATAAAGGAGATAGTTTGATATCATCAAGAGGTATCAACGTTTATTTGTCCATAGATTTCAGATGAAATAGATAGATAAGACAATCTGACTACATCAAGTAGTATCGAGAACTGAATTTTTTTTGCAGATTGTAGGCAAAGGTGAAAAGGTGAATAGAAATAATCTGATGACATCAAATGGTCTCAGAAGCTGGATTTTTCCCGTAGAACAATGGGTAAAGGAAAAGGGACAGAGTACTGATGCTCTGTAAATATTGTTGCAAAATGTGCAACAAATGGTAGATAGCTAGGAGGGATGAAGATAAAAAATATGGCTACTGAAAGCCATAAGTATGGTCGAGGAACGGACCACAGGAAGAAAAGTAAAGCATAAATTGACAAGGAGCTGATTGAGATAAGAGAAAGAATGGAACAGATGACATTGAAGATGCAGCAGGAGACAAAGGTACACAGGAGGTACGAATGACCTCTGAACAAGAAGGTAAAATGGCCTGTTCAAAAGTTGTTGGCCAGAAAACAACAACAAGAGTTGAGGAAGTGGATGAGGCATGCTGAAACCCTCAGTGACACAGAGGAGGAATTTATTTACATTTGTGAACTAGATACTGGGAGAAATATTAGTGATGAGGAGGAGAAGAGATCGGTTGAGAATCTCATAAATTGCCAGGGGGGAAGAAGTGAACTTTTAAGTTTCCAAGTGGGCAGTGAAATCAGATCAATGGATGGTATCATAGACTGCTAGGAGGGCAGTGATGGAAGTTCATGTTGCCAGGTGGGCAATGGAGAGATATCGGGTGATCTCATAGACTGTCAGTTAGGCAGAGAGAAAATCCCAAGTTGTCAGGTGGGAAAGGGAGAAGAGATGAACTCAGTTGAGAGTTCATATCAACAAGAAGTGTTGATGGAAGAAGATCAAAGGTGTGTTCTGATCATTGGGGGAATTCAAATATTCCTACCAAATAGTCCAACAAAGGCTAATACACGCATTGCACATGAGGAGATAACACAACAAGAATCCAAGAAAGAGACCATGGAGACAAGTACTTTTAAAGATAACTGTGTCTGTGATGTAGGTGCAACAGAGGAAAGACAAACACCAAAGACTGTCAAAGAGGAGGAGAAGGATAAAACACTGATGTTTGCCCAAATAGAAAAAAGAGGAGAATCAAATGAATTGCTCACTCAATGGGAGCGAGACCTGGAGATGCTGGAGGATTGGTTGGACAATCCAAAACCAGAAGATGGCTTCCAGGAGACAGTCATGTAGATTTCAGGAGAAGAGCATTCAACAAAATTGCTCAAATTTTTTAGCCAGGAAGCTGAACGGGATATAACTGCAGCATTGGAGCTTGCAAAATAAGAGGAAGCAAACAACATAGATTTTTTTGAGCTGCATGAGGAATTAGAAGCCCAAGAGAGAAGAGTAAATATGCAGAGTAGGCATATCCAACAGGCCAAATTGGAAACAAGTGGAGGAGTATACCATCTTGGTGAGCAACTGGAGGAAGTTGGAGTTGAACCAACACAAGAGGAGATGAAAAAAATCATTCTGTCAGAGGAGGAAGCTGAGCAACAACTTAGTGGTGAGATTCCAGAACTTGAGTCTGCAACAGAGTGGACAACTAATGCCACATGAGATGAGGATAACATGAAATTTCAGATTGATCAGATTGGTGAAGAGGATAAAGAACACACATTTCAATGTGCCCAAGAGATGGAGAAAGAAGAGCATTCGGTGGAACTGCTCAAAATTTTCAGCCAAGGACATGAACATAAGGCAATTGTAGAAATGGGATCCACTGTAGGGGGAGAAGAGAATTCAGAGGAATGGCTCAAAGTTTTCAGTCAGGAAGCTGAGAAATAGATAACTGTAGAATACAAACCTATAACAGAGGAGGAAGAAACATATAGCATGGATCTTATTGATCTGTGTGAAGATATGGAGGCCCCAGAGAGAAGGGTAAAAATGAAAAAGCATCTTATCCAACAAGTAAAGTTGGAAATTGATGGAGAGAAAAGGCAACATAGCTTACTGCAGGGGGAAAACCAGCCAATGGACTAGCTGGACAAAAAAATAGAGGAGATAAAGAGATTGATGTTGGAAGCAACAAAAGAAGCAGTCATCAAAGAAGTATGGGACAAAAGAAAACCTGCAGGAGCAGCAAGGAAAAGGAGCAGATGAACAACTCCAAGAGAAAGTATGGGAACCTGGAGGATCTACACAACATGACAGAGGGATCCATGAGCAGGAGCTCATGTTTTTCCCAGTAGTGGAGTATGATGCAAGAGCATCGTCAACAAAGCCCACGTATAGGGACAACTCGGTGCCATAGCGCGCCTTTTAAATTAATCCGAATCTAAAAGTTGGCGTTTATTCTGCAGAACCATTTTGAACGGATGATTGAAGAAGAGCGAAACGCTCGAAAACTGAATGATCGGGAGAGGTCTGGGAGTTTCACTCTCAGTCTTGAATGTAACAGAGCTTGAGTAGTTGTTAGCTATTACTTCAATAGGAGAGGTAGTCGGAGGGAACCCTAGGAACCTTCATGTATATGTAGATGCATAGCATGCCCAAATGAGGTTGTTGGAGGAGTATTATCATTGAATAGGAAGTAGAATAGTTTGTTTTGAGAGAGTTGAGACTCTGTTACAATCCAACCTGCACATATTGTAATCAAACATTCATTTTAATAGAAAGAAAACAATTTTTCCTGCATATGAACTTTCCGTGTGTTTATGTATTTCATGAATGAATGTTGCGGATGTATGATAAGTTTCATTTGCAGTAGGAGATAGATTTATTTTATCATCGTTGAAATTTTTATATTGGTTTGGGTTCTTTAGGATGTGCAATGAGTGCACAATAAAACAATGGAGGTTCTGTATCCAGCCCAAGGAGTGCACATCTAAACTCTATGGAGTCAGAAAGAACATGCCGAGAGGGAACACCTCGGTGATAACAGTGTAAAGAGGGACCCCAAGGTTACTGGATACCTTAGAGGGAAACTGTGAAGAGGAAGAACTCCACATTGAGTTCAGAGAGAAACAAAGTTACTGAACACTCTGTAAGAAGGAGCTCTGCAAGGTGTGCATTGAGCAGGAGGTTTCCAGGAGGGCATGCAGTTTTCCTTTGAAAGGAAACAAAAGGACCGAGAACCTGAGGAGACTGAGTAAATCGAAAATCTCAGGAGAGATAATGCTTTCCAGAAGTACAAACGAGGCCTAAGGGACATAATCGTAGGAGGAACAAAGGCCGATACCTTTGGTTACTTATAAAATCCTCTAAGTCGGAGGAAGTCAGAAGCTCAGAAGGAGTAGTGCAAGTTTGCACGCAGAGCACAAGTGTGTGCTCGAGTAGAAGACAATCTTCATTGTCAAAGATTAGGAGGAGAAGCGAAGACGAGACCCTTTCAACTGGTTTCACAGGAGAAAGTTCAAAGACCAAGAAATTTGGACACTTAGAAAATTTCCCAAGTCCGGAAGAACAAAGAAGCTCAGGAGGAGGAGCGACAACAATCGTTAGATCCACTGCAGGAAGAGATCTGGATCGTCAAATCAGGGTCTAGGATGAAGTAGGAAGCACAGAGGAGAATAACAGATTCCAACCATTAGATCCAAACGCGAAGGACCAACAACCGTTGGATCTAAGGTAAAGTGCACAAGATTTAACCCTTGGGTGCACAACAGAGTGGATTTGTCAAAGTCCTAAAGTCCTGAAGTAATTTGGGACCATCCATTGTCAAGGAGGACAGGTGGCGTGAGATCCACCATTTCGAAAGTTTGTGGACAAGGAGAGCTCAGAAACAACTGAAGCAAATCTTGAGCATTGATTGCCAAGAGGAATACGTTTCAAGAGATCACGCATTTGGGGTAAAATCACTATGGGAGAAATGGGTAAATAAGAGTTTGAAACTTCTGAAGCCTGAATAGCCGAAGCATCAAATAACCGAAGAGCTGAAGCGTCGAAGAGTTGAAGCGCTGAAGAGCTGAAGTGCCGAAGAGTCGAAGGGTCGAAGAGAATCTAGACCCACATATCTAGAGGGTACGTGGAAAAAGATCGTGAACTCCAGGAGAAAGTACTCCAGGAGAAAAGCGAAGGAGAAATTTGAGACTTGAAATCGCCGAAGGCCGAAGTCCCGAAGCGAACGAAAATCGTTGATTTGAAAGTGGACACGTGGCGCCAGATCTGGAACTCTAGAGGAAAGTAGAGGGTGAGAGCGCTGAAGTCCCGAAGGAAATATCGATCGTAGATCGAGGAGGAGGTTGAAGGACCGTTGATCTGGTCTTGGTTGAAAAAGTGTCGAAGTCCCAAAGAGGATCATGGCCGTTGATTTGGGGAAGACGTGTGGCATAAGATCTGTCACTCCGGGGAAAGTCACTCTGGAAGAAATGGGGATTTGAGAATTGAAAGTCTCGAAGGCCAGACTCGCCGAGGATATCGTAGCCGTAGATTAAGGGGGGACAAGTGTCTATAGATCTTTCACTCTATAATATTGTCATAAGAGGAAAGAAAAGTTTGAGAACTGAAAATCTCGAAGGCCGAACTCGCGAAGGAAATCATAGCCGCACATATGTAGTGACATGTGTCAGCAGATATTCCACTCCGAAAGATAGCTATTGAAGGGGAAGCAAGATTTGAGAGTTGAAACTCTCGAAGGCCAGAGAGTCGGAATCAATCGTAGCCATTGATTCAAGAGGGAGCTACGTGTCGACAGATCATGGAGATCCGGGATCGTGCGTGGAAGGAGGAAAAAAGGTAGGAAAGGAAGGTAGATAGAAAACTTTGATCATGGATCATCGCCGAAAGAAAGAGATCGACGGTTGGGAATTATTGCAGGGCCAAGACATGCTCAGACGTTAATTTTCCTTGAGTGGGCCACAATTGGAACCACAATATTTCCAAGGGCATATGTGGTGTTTTGTAGTGAAATGCGGGGTGAAAAGTGGGTTGGTATAAAACCACCCTTGGACAAGCCCACAATCACATATTTACATGAGGTCATATCCTAGGGCCATATGAGGGAAGGGGCTAATGGAAAAAGGGATAGCGCCCGAAACTCAGTGTTTTGGAAGCACACAGGAATAGCCCACGGGTCTGTCAGAACTTGCACATAGAAGGAAGGGGGGCTTGTGTAAGATTAATAGGGGTCTAGCAAAGGCCTGAAGAGTCAATTCGAATCAGCATATTGGAAGATCCTAGACCAAGAGGTCGCAGAACCCCAGGAGGGTAAGGGGGTCTGCATCTCTCTCTCTCTCTCTCTCTCTCTCTCTCTCTC